>JAAEAF010002108.1:32128-68569 GCA_011037195.1 Triatoma infestans | reverse complement strand
TAGTTGGACGTTAAGCCCGCCTGAAAAAATAGGCATTACTTTACTTTACTTTATTTAGGCTTGATAGGATTGTGTAATTTCTTGAAATAGCAGTTTAGAGGACACCATAAACTCATCTCTATCCCAAAAATGCTCTTAAATGAATTTTCCCGGAGAAATGTTGGCGAAATAAAATTTGGCGATCTTTGTATGTATAGTTGATATACCAAGTTCAAAGAAAAATCGTTGGAGCCGTTTTGGAGAAAATCACAAAAATTTGAAGAAAAAAACATTCAGTAAAGTGGCACTTCCGGTTGATGGATTTTGCCCGAAATCTTCCTGTCTGATGTTTGGTAATACCTAAACGAAATACCAAGTTTGAGCTTTCTGCAATTTTTTGTTTTTAAGATATTCTGTTCACATAAAGGCACCCAGCGTTTCTAAAAAAATCCACTTTTTTTTTGTACTCAGCGGACCTCAAAACGTGTATTTCCGGTAAAAACTCAATTTCGACGACTTTCTTTTACTGCAAGTACACATTTATTATTGACACGAAATCTAATATAAATTTTCTTCGAACTTATGATTTTGGCTAATATTTAGATATCTTGAATGCTATATCAATGGATGAATTTAAATTTAATAAAAATAACTTATTTCAAGTAAGTAAGCGAAATACCCTTCCATCACCTCTTTCTCAAAACAAATGAAACTGGAATAAATAATACTTCTTGGAAACAAGTTTAAAATAAAAATTATGATACGGTATGTAAGTACAGTTAGTAACATGTGTAGTGGAAGAAAGAAATGGAAAAATAATAGTTTGTGAAAATTAGATAGTTCAAATAGTGTATATAGTGATGGTGATAAAGCCAGGTATACTACAATCTAGGTCAATGCAAACAAAGAGACAAAGGCGCAAGAATCCGTTAAATTAATACAATGCTACTTGGCCAACTGTTTTGTAAGAGAAGGCATTCTTTCGGAACAGTCTGCATTCTGTTTTCAAAGCCAGAACACTTGTTTTTCGCTCTCTTAGGGTATGTCCACACTTGTGCGCTTTCCTCTTCCTCTCTTCCATTTCAACTTGCGCTTCCTCCTTCCATTTCAACATGCGTCGCGCATGACTTTCGCGCATGTCTCTTGAGGCATTCAATTCGTTGTCCACACTTAATCATCTGTTCAATGTGCATTTTATAGATGGGTACAGAAACGGCATTAGCTATTGTGCAGGTTATCTGTTTTTGAAAAGTGCACGAAAAAGAAAAAAAACAACGAGCCCTGTGGACAAAGCAGCTTTACAGAAAACGAAATATTGGACTAGTCACAGAACTTCAGCATGACTTAGGCGTATTTCGAAATTTTACACATATGTCGAAGGACAAGTTTCACAACTTGTTAAGAATGAAAGAGCCAAACATTTCAAAGAAAAACACTCGTTTTCGAGATGCTATTCCAACTGAAATGAGGGTACTGATTACGTTGAGGTTTCTCGCTACCTGCATTCATTAACGTCTTTGGCATATTTATGTAAAGTATCGAAGCAATCTGCAATGCTACCAGAAGTCATGTCGAGATATTATTAAAATAATAATTATTATAAACATAAAAAAAATAATAATATATATAAAATTATATAATTTTTAAATTATATAAATAATAATAATATTTTTTTAATATTAAAATTATTATTAAAATAATAAAACTAATTAAATAATATTTGAAATTAATTATATAAATATAACTTATACACGTGTAAACACAGCACGTAGCGAGATCAACAAGACACATAGAATGCTGAACGAAAATCCAAGTAGTTGGATTCAGGTGCGCTGTTGGTTGCGTCATAAAAACAAATGCCTATTGAACTTCAATGAGGCATGCAATAACGCATGCCTCTCGTTCATCATACCGTGCGCTACGACGCATGCCTCTGTTGAAAGAAAAGTTGCACCAGTATGGACATACCTTTAGAATCAGTGCCAGTTTAAGTTAAATCAATCCAGTATAGTTAGAAGTAAATTATTGTGATATTGCAAAGATTAAATTCTTTTAGAGAATAATGTAATTATTTTAAAAACAGTGGTGCTCTCTTGATTATTACTAATACTTCTCTCTTAAACATATATACTTACAAGCCCTTTTACTAAACCGCTCGTGCCACGCAACTACCACGCATCACATGTTTAATGACACTCGTCGATGGTTACATGTAAAAAATTGTGGTTCAACAAAAAGGTTTGGTCAACCTATTTTGGATACACATTTAATTCTAATTAATATTATATAGATGACAAAATTGAATAATAAACTAAAATTGCCCTTTTAGAAGAAAGTATAACTCCAACCCTCCCACAAATCAAATTAAAATAAATTTCTTTGGAACAATATTTCAAATAGAATTTCTAGGTCCTATTTAATGTAGAAAGCTGGTTTGTCATTTATAAATATTTTTTATTATTAATTATATACGATAAAAACTTCTTTATGTAAGATCTTTCTCAGTGTTTGCCCAGTCGACCTTGCTTGTGAGATAGACTTTCTTTAGCTACAATACCCTAAACACACGAACGATATATTTTGCTGTATTATTCCATTAGATGTAAATTCTCGGTAGTTTATTTGGCCTGCATGACTGCAACTTCCATTACTCTAACGACCTAAAATTACTTTTACGTAGCAAAACCTAAATTCACTTTCTTCTGTGACCCCCAGGCTAAAAAAAACAAAAAAAACAGGCAATTGATGTGTTCAATTAACACTAGAACGGCCAGATATGTCACTTCTTCGACACATGCAATAACTTTTTTTTTTTTTTAATATATAATCTTAATATTTTATGTCTTTTCATAAAATGAAGTTTTATACTTGTCTACAAATTTGTATAATAAACAAACCTTTACCTCGGAGATTTTTCGCTTGGTCTAGCTAGGATTAAGTGTCAAAATGATACATGCAATATTTTTCTTATTTTCTCAGACTTACCGCTTTTACTATGCTGAAAAGCGTAATAACCTTTTTGAAATGTTGATAAAAATGAAATAGGCAAACCATTAAAATAATGTCTAACGTTCAGAACGTTGAATAAAGTATTTGTTATTTGGCCAACTTACTTAGGTAGGCAGGTTCACCATCTCAGAGGGGTTTATTTAGGTTTTTCTTTTGTTGTACTTAGCAACTTTGCAAGTAATAAGTAATAAATATATTCAAATATGGAAAAAGTTTATTACTCCGAAAGAACTGCTGAGGAAATTCCAATGTTTGGAGATAAAGAATTCTGAGAAGGAAGTAGAAGTTTCCAGAAAGAAACAATTAGCATTCGAACGTGATAATGATATAGTTTGAAGCATAACCGCCAGAAACTAGCTAAAAATTGAATGAAGCCTTCGTAGATCCACCATGCACATAATATCACTTTTTTTTTTCAAATCTCTCTCTTCGCGGGAAAAGTACAGCTAGTTGGCCTGATCTAATCCATTGCTTCTGTTTTATCCGTTGTCGAAATAAATCCAACTTTTCATCGCAAGTAATAATAATTCGTTTGATGAAATGGAAATCGCTTGGGTTTTTTTGAAGATGGATTCACAGACTTCAAGTCGACTTGTTTTGATTGCATAAATTGATGTGGATATTTTGGCAGCTTCTGGGAACTGTGGCAGCTATTCACTGGTGGCAGTTTATGGTTGAATGGGACACGCCTAATTCATCTGAAAGTTTTCTGGTGCTGGTGCGAGAATCCATCTCTATAACTGTCGTCAGAAGTGCTGAATCTGAGGAGAGATAGGACGTCTTGGATGAAGCTTACTTTCTAGGCTCATACCAATATTTGAATCAGAGTGTGCCGAGTATAATCTGTACAGTGTCTTCCCTCTCTACTTCATTAATTTGTGAAGCAGGCGTTTGTGATGGTTGCTTTAATCAAAGTACTGACGTAAAATTGCCCTGGTTTAGATTCAATTAAGTCATTTTTTTAAATCACCCACAAATCGCATAGAAAAATTCAACAAACTGATAAAAGCATAACTGAAAATAAAAGGGATATCTAATTAGAAATTTTGGTAATGTGGTGTTCAGTAAATGTAACTTTTAGGAAAGTAACTGTTGAGGGTTAAGAGGGGGAAAAAAAACGCAAAGACTCTTGTTACATCAGGGACATTTTCCGTGATAGCCCTGCTACTTTTTGTGGTCATCGACCGAATTAGGGCGTTCGCCTATCATCAGAATGATTTAGTTAAACAGCGTAATAATATAGACTTGTACTGAAAGCTAATATGACAGCAGTCTATGTTATTACACTGTTTAACTGTCGGCAGCCTAAAATGCTCATTGGGGGCCCGGGCGGAGCTTTGAGTAGTGGGGTCCGATGTCTTTCACGGACCTCCCTCAGGTAACTGGTTGGATTCCTCACTGGGCATCGTGGTTTAAGGAGACATCTCTATATAATGGGACTTGTGCCTGACCCTTTTTGTAAAGTTTGTGAAACTGAGGAGGAAACGCCCATGCATCTGATGACGGATTGTTTGGGTTGTGAGGAGATTAGGTTTAGGACCTTCGGCCGGAATAGGATGTCGGTAGAGGATCTTAAGCTGTGTCCTTTTAAGGTTTTGGTCCGATTTGTTCGGTCTGTTGTGAAACTTAGATGGTTGAAACCTGGGCCTGGATTTTCATTCTAGTCCCAGTGGTTGTTATTCTTTAGGGGTAGCTATATGGGCCCTGGGGGGCTTTGGATAGCGTAGGGTTTTGCCCTCCCCTTCTGCGAATAATAATAATAACACTGTTTAACCAAAATATCCTGATGATGGGCAAACGCCCAAAAACGGTCGATTACCACAAAAAGTAGTAGGCTATCACGGAACATGTCTGTGATGCTTTCCAACTTTGCGGAACCAACCACCACAACAACTCTTGTTGCAATGCAGTATTTTGTAAGAAAACCAATTCTTTATAGAAAAAGACTCCATATGGTGGACATTTTTTATTAATATGTCGATATGTTAATAGTGTGACATGTTAACTGTGTAGTTAGTTAAACAAGAAAAAAACAGCGCTTGTGGCAAATAAACAAAAAAATAATAAAAAAATCTGGTGTGAAACACTCACACAACTTTCTCTTACTCCAGTTCTCAAAATTATAATTGACAAATTTTATAGTTTGTGTACCAAATTTAAAGAAATTCGTCGAAAACTGAAAAAACTACTCAGTAAAAGCGCACTTCCGGTTTACTGATTTTCTTCACACCCGGAATTTTGGCCAACTATTTATTTCTAATTAATTTCATTTGGATGATAGAGTTGTATAATCAAGTATGATACCACTTTAGAGGAAGCTGCAACCCTACCCCTCTCCTAAAAGTGCCCTTAAATGATTTTCCCAGAGAAATGTTTTATATAAAAGTTGTAGATCTTTGAATGTTTAGTTTATATGTTAGTTTCAAGAAAATCGTCGGGGCCATTTTTGAGAAAATCGCGAAAAAGTGAAAAAATCATATTTAGTAAAGTGTTAAAACAAAAGCACTTCCGGTTTTCCGATTTTTCTCAAACTCGGAATTTCAACAACATATTTAATTCTAATTAACATTATTTAAATGACCGAATTGTGTAATAACCTGAAATAGCACTTTAGAGGGTAACCTAACCCACCCCTCCCCCAGAAGGGCCCTTAAATCAATTTTCCCAGAGACACGTTTCAAATAAAAGTTGTAGCTCCTTGTATATGTAGTTGATGTAACAAGTTTAAAGAAAATCCTTGGAGCCATTTTTGAGAAAAACGCAAAAAAGTAAAAAAGTCAACTAGTAAAGTGGTACTTCCGGTTGAGGAATTTTGACAGATAACGCACAGTCAGATCGCATGGTGATACCTAAACGGAATATTGAGTTTCAGTTTTCTACGGTTTTTCGTTTTTGAGCTATGCTGTTCACATACACACACACAGACCATTTGCTAAAAACCACTTTTTGGACTCAGGGGACCTCAAAACGGATATTTCCGGTGAAAACTCGATATCGAAAATTTGACACGATTACAATACTTCCTCTTACTAGGGAGTAAGAGAAAGTAAAAATGTAATGTGAAAATTGCCATGAACAATGAAATGATGGCAATTAATTAAACATTAATGTATAAATTCAATTTAATGTAGATACTAACAGTGTAAACTCGAGCAATGAATATTAAAAACAATACAAACAAAAAAAAAAAAAAAAATTGAATTTCCATTAATTATCCTAATTAACGAATTTATAAATATTAATATTTACAAAAATGAGAGAAATATAAAATAATACTATATTTGAAATTTTTAAAATGCCAATGGAGAGAGATGAAAAATGAAAAAAAAAAATAAGAACAAGTTTAATGTATCAAAACTCGAGCACTCTTTCTGTTTAATCCCACTTTTAAACCATAAAACTTGAAACTGATCTTTTAGGTAGATAAATTTTTTTTTAAGGATTAACTTAAGTAAAAATTTTTATTATAATTTTTATCTTCCTTGTTAATTATATTACTGATTATTTTTGGTTCCTACCTTTTTAGCATCTATTAATTAGTACCTTTTCAAAGAAAGATTTTATAATATAAAGAGAAATCATATCATAACCTTAATGAAAGTTTGAAGTTTACTGTAATTATTTTTACGCGACCTGGCTATTATGTACGAGAAAATATATTAGGATACACTTTAATAGAACTTTTCACTTAAAACATTTAAACAATTTCAGTAATTAAAAATCTGTTGTAAAATAATGCACATAACTTACCACTACTTACTCCTTTTAATAAAATCATAATATATAAAATAGAATTATATATACATTTTTTTGTTGTTTTTTTTGCTAATTTGAAAACTAGATTTTTTTATTTTATGCAAAATGATATCAAATTCAAAAATAGTACGCTATTTTCATTTGGGTGTAATTAAGAAAATGTTAATTTTATTAGATATTGTAACAATGAAGCTGCAACAATAATAGTAGCTGGAGTTAGGGGACCTATAAAGGGCGCCTTCCACTGCGAAAGGGTAATGAGCATGAAATAGCTGAGCGAAACGGAGTAAAATAGTTTTGACCTTCCATTAAAAAAGAGTTTTACATAAAAGAGGTATTTGCCTTCCATTGTCAGCGGGTTCGCAAACCTGGTAGCGGATTGAGCTAAGCGAGAAATGAGATGGAAGGGGTTGATGCTTCCATTATCAGCGGACTGAATGGTCAGCCAGTTCATCACAGCCAATTGGATCGAGCAAGTCGTGATTGAAGTTTTCTTTTTCGTTTTTCTAGTAATAAGTCAGACGATTCCAGTGATGATGACTAGATAAATACGATAAGTAAATGCTTGCTACTCTATAGTTATAAGAAAAAGAAGCGTAACAAACCAAGATTTTGGATGAGCTACCACATTAGAGAGAGACCTGTCAAAGGCGATTTACCACGGATATTCTACCATTTACAAGATGATAATCTCTGTCGCTGGTATTTCCATAAACAAGGGTATTGTCGCACTGTTTCAGTAAAAAGCTCCATTTTTGTCAAATACGCTACGATACTGCAGTCCAGAACATGTTCAAGAATGAGCTGAAAAAGATATTCGCAATGGAAGGCGCGCATAAGTAGGAAGGGAGGTAGGGAAAGGCTAGCGGACACCGTTCAAAACTAGCATTGCACAGCGTGACACAACGGCTCCTTTTTCCTCGCTCAGTCCGCTCCGCTGACTCATCTATTGGTGGAAGCACTTCTATGAGATTTGGCGTTGCGAGTCGAACGGAGTCCGTCCCAAATCCGCTCAACTCTGCGACCACTTTTGTAACTCTTTATACTCGTTCAGTCCGCTCCGCTCACTCTTTTCATAGTGGAAACACTTACATGAAGATAAACCTTTGCGAGTTGAACGGAGACCGAACGGAGCCCACTTCGCTCGCAGTGGAAGGCGCCCTTAAGCCTGTAAAATTCCAACCTACATTTTGTGCAACTGATGGATATAGGTCACTATGAACAAAGTTTCTTTTTATTTTTCTTTTAGAAACCCAAAAGGAAATAATTCATTGAGATTAAATTGGACGATCGTACAAGCTGGAAAAATTGGACCGATTACCAAGCCACCTCACAGTAAAATGGCGATTTAATATTGAGTTATATTTCACGAATTGCTGGGAGAACATCCGTCTAACTGAAATCACTGAATGTGATAGCGAACATATGCAATGGTAAATCCTCTTAAAGAAAAGGCGAAGTACGAGGCATGTCCAGTAAGTAAGCGTACTGAATTTTTGTAGGTTACAAAAATTTTATTTGAACAAAAAAAATTACCTGGTTACATTAGTACATATGTAAGCTGTTTTTCGACATAGTCACCATTCCTCTCAATGCAGGTGTGAACCGGGGTATTAATTTTTTGATGCCTTCCTCGAAGTAGTTTCCCGCCAACCCCTTCGTCCACTTCTCCACCTCCCACTTCACCTCCTCGTCGGTTGAAAACCTTTTTCCACCCATGTGCAGCTTCAGGGAGGTAAAGAGATAGTAATCTGAAGGTGCTAGGTCAGGGGAATGCGCGGGATGGTTCGGGACATCCCATTTAAACGAGGCAAGTGTGTGGTCTGGCATTGTCGTGCACCAGGCAGACTCCCTTTGTCAGCATGCCTCTCCTTTTGTTCTGAATCGCCCTCCGCAATTTTTTTAGGGTCTCACAGTATCTTGCAGAGTTGATGGTCTCCCCTTGAGGCATATATTCAATTAAAATTATGCCTTGACAGTCCCAAAACACGGATGCCATGATTTTCATGGCTGAAATTGTGGTTTTTGAACTTTTTGGCGGAGGGTGAAGAGGTGTGACGCCACTGTTGAGACTGCCTTTTGGTTTCAGGTGTGTAGTGTGCAACCCAAGTTTCATCTCCAGTAATGATGGAGCGGAGAAATTCATCTCCATGGAGTTTGTAGCGTCTCAAAAACTCTTGCCCGAACTTGAATATTTCACATTTGGCGGGAGATTGGATTGACATTTTTCACGAAACGTATTGTCGCGTCGACAGTTCTCAACGTACTGACCTCGAACCGGTCATGTGCGGAGCGGAGGAATCAAGCTACACGACAGTGTAGCCAACATGTCGAAAACAAAATCCCTCTGGCCGTGAGAGCCTCAGTACACTTACTTTCTGGACATGCCTCGTATTTGTTGATCTCCGGTATTTTATCCGTCGTAGCATGCATATTTGTTTTGTTCCTGACAGATTTCGGATTTTCATCCATCGTCAGAGTTGAAGTGAACTCTCCATACGAACTTGGTGAATGTGCTCTCGGACGATGGATGAAAATCCGAAACTTGTCAGGAACAAAACCAATATGTATGCTACGACAGATAAAATACCGGATGTTATCCAGCATTGCGGATCCACCAACATTTTCAATATTTGTTGACCGTTGATGAATAATTATGTTATGAAAAAATTTGGTGAATATCAATCAAGAAAGAAAATATTCAATTATGTCAAAGTTTTGACAGTGTTTCCCGTCTTTATCCAAGGCTTTAATATATAGATATAGTCGTGATGTAAAGAAAGAATTTTGAGTGGAACTTTGAAAGTACATATTTATTACATCACAGCAACATAAAAAAAAATAAAAAATAAAAAAAATAAAAAAAAAAAAAAAAATTAAAAGTTACTAGTTTCTTGTGTACAAGCATCTACAGAATCACGACTATTTATATATTAAAGCTATGTTAAAGACAGGAAACTCAGCCGGAACGTTGGCATAATTGAATGCTTCTTTTTTGACCGATCCCCACCAATATTCTTTGAAAAGTAATAACCCTTATTTTTTTCTCCCCCAAAAAATATGCCCCAGTATGGTTATTTTTAATCAGGGCACACAAACATTAACAGAGAAAATCACCTAATGTCTAGTAGCGTTTATCAATCGTGGATTCTTCTGCGCCCATATTCTAAAAAATTCATTTATAATAAATAACACAGCTTTGGTGAAATTTACCTTCATGAGTCCATAGAATAATCGATAACATATCTACATTTAGGCACTCAGAAATATATATTTGTTAAAAAATCTAAACTACGGAGACATGATTCACCTTCTCTGTTAAGCTTTGTATAAAATGCAGTTTTCAACTTTTAATATTATAAGTTTTTATTACGCGTCAAATCGGATCTTCTGTAAATCCTAATGTTTTTGCAGCTAGGCTGCGTGATATGTTAGGATTTTTTGACAAACTGTAAAATATCAAATTCCATATCACATTGGTTTTCACTCAGTATTGTGAACAATATTAAGAAGACAGGCAGTGGCATGCAATTTACATTCCAAACGTTTGGACATTAAAAAGTCTAGTGTGAAACACTCACACAACTTTATCTTATTCCAGTTCTTAAATTTATAATTGACAAATTTTATAGTTAGTGTACTAAATTTAATGAAATTCGTTGAAAACTGAAAAAAAAAACTGTTCAGTAAAAGCGCACTTCCGGTTTACTTATTTTCTTGGAAATGAAATGATTTTCTTCTTTACTCAGAATTTCGGCCATCTATTTAATTCTAATTAATTTTGTTTGGATGATAGAATTGTATAATCAACTATGATACCACTTTAGAGAAAAACATACCCCACCACCCCTAAAAATGCACTTAAATGCATCTTTCCAAAAAAATGTTGTAAATAAAATTTGTAGATCTTTCTATGAGTAGTTTATATATATTTTTTTTATGAAAATCGTCCGAGGTATTTTTGAGAAATTCGCGAAAAAGTGAAAAAAATCATTTAGTAAGGTGGTAATGTAAACGCACTTTCTGCCTTCCGATTTTTTCAAACTCAGAATTTCAATAACATATTTAATTCTAATTAACATTATTTTGATAACAGAATTGTCTAATTAACTTTAATTGTACTTTAGAGGATGTAATAGTATCTAGAGATAGTATTCGTAGCAGAGAGAGAAATAGACAAAATGACAGGACCACTCTCTCGGACTGGAGTGGGAGAAACCACATTAATTCAGCAACGGGAGACAGTAGTCGCGAAAAGTTTATGCTACTGAGTTCATACAGCCAATCACTACGTGTCATACCCATTACCACTCCACCTTACTCTATCATTTCAAGTGTAAAATCTGATAGAGTAAGGTAGAGTGGTAAAGGGTATGACACGTAGTGATTGGCTATATGAACTCAGTAGCATGAACTGTTCTCCTATCTGTCTCCCGCCGCTGTATTTATGTGGTTTCTCCCGCTCCAGTCCGAGAGAGTGGTCCTATAATTTTGTCTCTTTCTCTTTGCTACGAATACTATCTTTGGATACCATTACAAGGAAAATGTAACCCCACTTATTCCCGAAAAGTACTCTTAAATGAATTTTTCCACAGTAGAAATGTTTCAAATAAAAGTTGTAGCTCTTTGTATATGTAGTTGATGTACCAAGTTTAAAGAAAATCGTTGGAGCTATTTTTGAGAAAATCGCGAAAAAGTAAAACAAACGTAACTAGTAAATTTCGGTTGAGGAATTTTGACTGATAACGTAATGGCATGGTGATATCTAAACGGACTATCAAGTTTGATCTTTATACGGATTTTTTTTATTTTGAGCTATGCTGTTCACCTACATGCATACACAAACACAGACTGACACACACACACATATATATATATATACAGACTATTTGCTAAAAACCTCTGTTTAATCTCCTGACGCCTTTTTCTGTCCCAATGTATACCTTTTGCAACACATATGTCACTTTCGGCCGTTGTCGTAATTACGATAACTTCCGATTGCACATTCTCCGATATCACCTCCAATCAGTTAGTTCTGTACTAGTTCTGTTCGAAAACTGTTGTACTATACGCTCGTACACGCACGGAAGTGCTCTATATTTTCCACGGTGCTACCCCGCACGTTAAGTGCATTTCGTTTTCTCTCTATTAGTTACCCGCAAAGTATACGGGCGTGTCGTTTCTCGCCTCTTTCGTTACACCGCATTTTCACGGGGGTGCAGTTTTCCGTTATTCTCGTTACACCGCATGTTCCCCGCTTAAGTGCGGTGCATTATACAAAGGAACATACTTATGCCTACTTGGCCTTCAATCGGCTCGCCTTGTAGACTGGAGGACGCCATCTACGTTCACAAAGGTATCTATGGCCAGGGGGAGGGGGGAGTCGACTCTCTTTTCCTTTTGGGATCCCTTTCCTTGGAGCGTTGTTAAGCCAGTGTCCACATCTTGCAAAGTAAGCGTTCTATTATTCATGCTTATTTGAATTAGTATTCTTTGTTTCCCCGCATTAAGAACTACACCCTATCAAATACAGTCCACTTACCGCTTGTTTGACAAGATCAGACAACCTCTTATTTGAACTGAGGGGACCTCAAAAGGGATATTTCCGGTGAAAATTCGATATCGAAAATTTGACACGACTACAATACCTTCTCTTACTAGAAGTAAGAGAAAGTAAAAATGTACATTTACTCAATTGGGGTGGACATTTTTTTTTTGTTGAAAATAACTGCGTCTTCAAGTTACAAGAGTGTCACAAACCCAGTGACATTCTCAACTGTGAGACTGGAAGTTTCCAAATAAATATAACCAGTTAAATGCAAAGTTACTTGATACAATACAAATGTTCAATAAATAAAATGCTTTACAAATATATAATTGTATCTATTTATATTCAACAAATCTTGCTATTAGTTTTTTCCAAATTATCTACCAAGTTTGTAGCAAAACAAACAAAAACAGTTTAACTATGGTAATATGTTTTATATAGAAAGTAGCTCAAAAACATGGTAATATATTAGATGACATTCATACTGTTGATCCTTCTACCTATTTGTATGTAGAAGTTACTCACATGTAGTTCCCAGTAGCTCAAGCTTTTCCTTATATAGTGAAACGTAAATCTTTCGTTAAGAACTTTACCCTCTTTACCTAAGGTGTTCACTGGAGAGATGTAAAGAAAAAGCTTTGCAACGCATGCTTTCAAATGTACTGTACAATCCCTATCGCAAGAAATAACACCCTACTTCTTTACTAATACAGATATATATATATTTACCAGTTACATGTGAAAGATCTTTCTTTCAAAAAAAAGAACCAAAAAAAAAAAAAAGTGAAAAAAATATTACTTTAAGAAAGGAAATCTTTGAACATTTATGTCTGACAGAAGGTGCACAATATTAGAACATTCTTATTCTATTGTAAGACGAAGTATTGGTTTCCATCTCTAATTTTAGAAATTCCTTTTTTACTGGGTGATTTCCCTGGAAATATTTTATGTTTTTACGGATACTTTTAAACAGGAATGAAGATAAATGATACTTGGCCTTTAGTGGCGGCTGGTACATGAGCACTGTAACATTGAAGCACACCCCCCCCGAAAATAATTACAAAAATTAATTTTTAAATTCATGATAGAAAAAAACTAATAATAACATAACAATCTTTGCATAATTATTATTTAAATACCATTAATAAATCAGTTTTTAAAATAGAATTATTTCATCATGGTGTTGATTGATGTTGAACGCTGCCAAATTCGCAGAGTCAAAAAATGATCTTATTCGGTTATCTCCGGCAAACTTCGTTTCCCTTAATAATGTGAACCAACTAGTGTTATTTTAGTTGCTCACCAGGCAGCGCTGATTGTAATTGTGAGCGATTTTATAGGTTATATTAAAAAAAAAATTACGTGAATCAAATGACGTCCTAAGCAAGGAAGAAAGATGGGGCAAACTTGTGAATGCCATTAAGACAGCGGCTGAGGAGGTCATTGAAAGAATGAAAGGAGAAAAAAGAAATGATTTGTATGACCGGGAATGTGAAGAGGCGGTGAGAGAAAGGAACGAGGCGAGGAAGAAGGTACTGCAAAGAAGCACTAGGGCGATTGCTGACGAGTTCCGCAGAAAAAGAAGATTAGCAAAAAAGATTTGTAGACAAAAGAAAAGGCTAAAAGATACACAAAAATTAAAAGAATCAGAGGAAGATTTTCAAGTAAAAAGAAGTAGAACATTCTACAATGAGAGAAATAAAAGCGGATTTTAAACCGAGGATAGATTACTATAGAGACGAACAAGGGAACCTCGTAGGGAATCGAGATGAAATTCTAAAAATATGGGTGCGGCATTTCAAGCGCCTGTTTGACACATGTGGAGAACAAGAGGTGGTAAGCGAATATGGAAGTGAGCCTAGCTGCAATACTGGGGAGCTGGTGAAGTACCTCCGGAAAAAGAGGAGATCGAGGAAATAATACTGGCACTAAAGAATCATAAGGCCCCAGGCATAGATGGGATCCATGCTGAATTCCTCAAGCATGGGGGTGATGCTGTTGTGGATCAGCTCTATATGTTAATTTAGGATATATGGCAAAGTGAAAGGATGCCAGTCGAGTGGGGTAAGGCAATCTTATGCCCAATTTACAAAAAGGGAGACAAGGCAGAATGCAAAAATTATAGAGGAATAGCCCTGCTCTCGGTGGTATATAAGATATTGTCAATAGCCATCCATAAACGATTGGTGACATGGGCAGAAAATACTCTCGGGGAGTACCAATGTGGTTATAGCCTGGGAAGGTCAACCACCGATCATATATTTTCGTATAGGCAGATCCTAGAGAAGTCCTATGTGTTCAATGTGAATCTACACCGTTGGTGTACTATAAACAAGCGTACGACAGTGTGAACAGAAAGGAAGCTTTGGCCGATTTATAAGCACTTGGGGTTCCAGGAAAGTTAATCAGGCTAATTGGTATGATGTGGCATAACACGAGCTACCAAGTAAAGTTGCAAAATACATTGTCGGAGGATTTCACAGTAAATGCGAGCTTAAGGTAAGGAGACCCTCTATCATGTGTAATTTTTAATCTCTGCTTGGAAAGGGCGATAAGGGCTATCAGAACAAATTCCGGCGGCACTATCTATAACAGGCTAACTCAGCACATAGCATACGCGGACGGACGTATTGATTATTGCGATACCAATAGCGGTATTGAGGGAACTGGAATAAGCCAGTAGGAAGCGCGGTTTGGAAATCAATGAAACTAAGCCAAATATATAACTAGAACATAGGAGCATGGAGACGAGCGAATCCAGTTTGGAGAATATAGCTTCCCAGCGTGCAAAGATTTTAAGTACTTAGGGTCCTTAATAACGAATAACAGCGATATAACCGCAGAAATAAAGGCAAGAATAGCGGCAGGGAATAGATGCCTGTTTGCGATTCTAATGGTTCTGCAGTTCAGGGACTTATCTCGCAAGGCGAAAATTTTGGCCCACAAAACTATTATTAGGCCAACAATTACTTATGCTAGCGAACCCTGGGTGATGAGCAAAGAAAGTGAAAAGATTCTCGGGGTTTGGTAAAGTAAAGTTTGGGAAAGAAAAATATTCGGCCCAGGATGTGTAAATGGTGTGTGGAAAACACGAAAGAATAAGGAGTTAAAGCAGCTGTTTGGTGAGCCGGATATAGTTGCTCATATAAAGAAAGGAAGATTAAGATGGTTGGGTGGGCCATGTGAAGAGAATGCCTCAAAATAGGCTGCCGAGAAAACTCGAGGATCGAGGATACGAGGGCGTCCTCGGCTTCGGTAGTTGGACGATGTAGAGGAAGATCTGCTTCGGACTGGTGTAAGAAGATGGCGCACCAAGGCCAAAGATCGACAGGAATGGGAAAAACTTATTGAGGAGGTCCAGTCTGAGGACTGTCGCACCAATTATTGTTTTCCTTAAAGGTTTAACAATAAAATATATATATTTTTTTGTATTCAATAATATTATTTGTTATAGAATAAAAATATACAATAAAATAAATATTATTTAGGTAGTCAAGATGCGTATTAGTGTCGAATATTTAGAAATAAATTAAATTTTCTCAATTGACATTACCCGAAAAAATTTGGAATAGAAAAGGACGGTCCTGTCCATACCTAACATTATAATTCAGCAAATAGCAGTTAGTAACATGATTTCTCAAATAAATAATTTTAATAAAAAAGTTATTCAACAAATTTTGTGAAGCTAAAACTCGAAGAATGAATTTTGTATTTAAATAATTATTTCCCTTATTTTCTTTTTATATTAGTTAATTGAGAAATCATGGTTTTTGGTATAACAGAAAATATCTTAAAAACATCCTTGTGATTTTTTTTTTTTATAAATTAATTAATTTTAATTGAATTAATGAATTGATTCAGTTAAAGAATTGATGAATTAATTTTAATTAATTGAAAAAGACAAATTAATTAATAGTTGAATATAGACATGTTCCATTTTACTCATGCAGCGTTCCCAATTGGCAACTTAACGAGCCACCACTACTGGAACTAATTGACTTCAATGTTCATATCAAATCAGAAGTTGATGCAGAAATGAAATGTATGATGAAAAGCTTGTTTTTCTTTTTTTATTACGTAAAAAAAAAAAAAAAAAATTGAAGATTTCCATCCATAAAACCCAGGCAATATCATTTGACAGGCAGAAGCCGATGAGATTTCGTATAGTAGGTAAGATGGGCGGGACAGGTGTCGCACTTACACTAACTGGGCTACATAAAATCATGATAGTGAAAAAAAAAATTAGGAAGCTATATAACAATATGTGAGCCCACCAGGAAAAAATACCGGAAATACAGATCAAAATTTATAAGCAATGGCGGTACTAGTATTTTTTGCACGGCTGTGAGGAGGGGATCATAAAAGCTCATGACCATAGTCAAAATACAAGTTTTTGATCGATCTACGGATGTATGAGAGTCGACAGACTCCATACGGATGTATGGGACCATACTGGTAGTATTTGCCATCAGCAAGACAAAATAAATGTACACGAGAATAGCCCTAAAGGCACCCACACGATCAATAGATCGTGAAAAAAATGATCTGAATCCAAGCGGTAATAGGCCATTAAACATCGCATATTTACATGTTGATGAGAAGAGCTTTCTCCACTGTGGAGAGAAAAATTTGTTTTTTTAATAGTTGCCTGGTCACTGACACAGTATGTTATATTTTGAACAAAATAACTCTATAACGGAAAAATACGTGAAGAACGAGCAACCAATAAAAATCGCACCATCTTCTAAATAAAGTGTTCCTTACCATTATTCAGAAGTAGTTTGTATTCATATAAACAAACAAGCCAATTTTTTGTTAAGAACTTCAAATTCAAATGCCAATTCACTGGAGATTATCGAATCTCAAATCCAGTGCTCACCCTTAGATTTTTCTCACCCTAGGAGTCTACTCGAAAGCTGGCATTGCACTGAAAAATAATCGCAATATGCTATTAAAATATATATTGGTATTGATATTCGCCTCAATTTTTCCATTTTTCTGTAGATTTAATAAATTTAAGACAGTTTTTTTGTTTAAGAATTAATCACAAACCGATATATATATATATATATAATTAATGTGACATAATATTCATATCTAGCTGCTATAGTTAAACCTAATTACGTCAATTCAAAATTGAATTCATTTAAGTTTCTACCAACTAGAAACTTCAAGAATTGCTTATTACATGGAGAACATACATTTGTAAAATTAATTATTATATATTCATGTCTGTGTAATTAGGAAAATACAGCCAAAATAGAAACCTTTCTGTTTCCCGGGTAGCATAGAATGTACAGCCTTGATAGTACCAAAGACTTATACAACTTATGGTAGTATAATTAGGAAAATTTGCATAATAAGGATAAAAGATGAATGTGGCGTGGGTCGGTGGAGGCTGTAATTGTTATGTGTGTAATTAAAAAAGAATAAACAGGTGGTTAGAAAAAAGATAGAGAATAATTAATTAAAATAGAAAATTACATACAACAAAAATTAGTTTAAAAAAAAATGTGGTGTATGTGCATATAATACGTATAATTCTCCATGACTTTTTCTTTTTCATTAAATGGCTTCAGCTTTTGTGTCTAACAATAATATTATTTTAATAAACTAAACTGAAATGAATGGCTCTAAACGCTAACACAAAATATTATGTAAAAATTTTAATTTCGTTTAAGCCTCATGCGATGGTCTAGCGCATTCGCCTTTGGGATAAGAATATCAGGATTCGATTTTCGTAAGATTAAATTCGATGTCATGAAAAAAAGTAGGATCTGGTAGCTGGTAGCGTAATCTTTATTTCTCCTAATAAACATTTATAGAAAAAAAGGGTTATTTCAAAACAAACTTAATTTGTGAAACATGCTATTTCTTTGATTCCATGATATTATGTTTTAGGTTTCATCATACCCATATTCCATATAAGAAAGCTTCTTTCTTTCATCTATTTTATATAAGCACAAATGCCGTGATTACTTCTCTATCCATTCATATATGGCAGAACTCTTTAGGGATGCCTTCATGATTATACCATAATTTTCAACCAACTTTCTTGTCTTGACTTTTGCCATTCATCCAGAATTCTTGCAATTTTATTTGAAATCAGCAGACGGGTACACTTCTATGTTGTACTCGTCACTATCATTTACTACCATTTTAGCCAGTTGATTCTCTTCTTCATGACTCGTATATTTTATTCCATCATGCTCCCGCATCTAGACACTAGACATTATTTTATTATTTTTAATTTTATATTTCAGATTTGTTAATTAAGAAAAGTTGTTTTGGCTTTCTTGCTTCGCCAGGATTCTTTGACAGTTCTAGACCAGTCTGCAACTGATTACCAGTCAGCAGCTGTCCATTTGTATACAAATGCAGTTTCGTCATCGCTGAAGCCATCAGGCTATTTTTCTCAAACAGTGGTTTGAAATAACCAAATTTGGGCACCCTAGGAAAAGAGGAATTTGGTGGCACAACAGCTTTGTTTAGGTAGAACATAATCAGTGTCTGAAAAAAAGAAGTTATTCTATCCCAGTTGAATACTAGGAGAATTATTCCACTAAAATCAATGGCTAAAGTTGTAGTTTTAATCTTAAGAGATTAAAGAAAATACCGTGCGTCAACTTTCATTTAAACAAAAAAATGAAGGTATAGATAATCTCGCAAAAAGTAATGAATAATATTAAAGTAAATTAGATATTTATTTTAACTTTTTTAAATCAACTAAATATCAGAAAACATAATATAATTTTGTTTAAATATAATCTAATTTTCTACACACTTCCAGCAGATAATCTCCCTTTTATTGGGTTGGTGCAAAAATAATGCAGGTTTTTATATGCCAAAAAAAAAAATTATTATAATTTGTATAAAACTAAGATTATTTATTCAAAATATGTTCCATCATTATCAACACATAGTTGCCAACGTGTCAGAAGCATTTTTTATTCCAGTTTCTAAAAAATCTTTATTTAAACTCTCAATAAACTCGCGGAAGGCATTTTCGGTTTCACTTCGGTCCCTAAAATTTTTTCCTCTTAAGAAGTTGTCCAAATGTCTAAATAAGTGGAAGTCCGTCGGCGAGAGATCGGGGGAGTATGGAGGGTGCGGAAGTGTTTCATATTTCAATTCCTGAAGTTTCCTGAGAGTTGGCATTGCGATATGTGGCCTGGCGTTATCGTGAGAAGAATTGGTCCTTTCCGATTCACCAATGCTGGACAAAGATTTTGCAATTTCCTATTATGCATTTTGTCAATTTCTTGACAATATGTTTCAGCCGTGATTGTTTCGCCAGTATTTAGGAAGCTGTAATGAATAACACCTGCAGTAGACCACCACACTGTCACCATTACTTTTTTCGGGTGCAGGCTTGGTTTCGCGAAATGTTTTGGTGCTTCATCCTTGTCCAGCCACTGGCCTGACCGTCTCCTGTTGTCGTATTGGATCCATTTTTCATCACGATTCGATTAAGAAATGGTTCATTTTGGTAGCGCAACAGAAGAGAATTGCAAATTTCAAAACGCCGATGTTTTTGGCTCTGGGTCAATTCGTGAGGTACCCACGTGTCGAGCTTTTTAACTTTACCAATTTGTTCGAGATGGCGAACGCCTGTTGAGTGGTCAACACTAACTTCTCTCGCAAAGTCCCGAGTGGTTTTGCGAGGGTTACCTTCCACCAATGCCCTAAGATGGTCGTGATCAACAACAGAGGGCCTACCGCGACCTTCCTTGTCTTCGAGATCAAAATCTCCAACACGAAATTTTTGGAACCATCGCTGCACTGTACATTCACTGATGCTTCCTTCACCCCAAACAACATTGATGTTACGCGCAGTTTGAGCCGCCCTTCGACCAAGTTTGAACTCGTAAAAATAAATTTGACGAAAATCTTGTTTTGACATGGTGAATATCGGAGGTCTTAACTCATACAAAATGGAACACAAACTAAACTGAAATTTGAGGAAAAACAACATTAATAAACATTGTTTATAATCCATTACCTAGACTGGAGGATTATCTCCTAGCAGAAGTAAACAAAAGATGAAAGTTCAAAAACCTGCATTATTTTTGCACCAACCCTATATAAATAGATAATATTCTCCTAGTTATCTTGTATGATTTACCATTTTTTATATTGCTTTTATTTAAATATAAAAAATTGAGCAATATATATATTTAATGGTTATAATATTTAATGGTAAGATACTTTCACAATTCTCGTTGGGCAAACCTAAACTGGAGTTTATAAAAAGGACACTTCAGTTTCTAGATAAATAGTTATTATTATTAAATTGAATCAACCATGTTTTTTTCTTAATAGTTATCAATATTTATTGGGAAATGAGGTTATTGTGATTTTCACACGGAAGTTCCGATAATGCTTACAGGAGTCTGGCACATAAACGAGTATAAAAGTACTTCCGCTTAAGGGTTTAATATTAAATTTTGCTGCAATCATTTCATTAGAAGATAAAAAGTTTAAACACGAATCTTCGTTACTTGAATACTTAAACACTTGCTTGTAGATTCACTTTGAAGTTTAAAAGAGCGTAAGAACTTAAAAAAAATATTTAAATAACAAATTATTAAAATATGCATCCAGCATTTTATCCGTCGTAGCATGCATATTGATTTTTGTTCCTAACCGGTTTCGGATTTTCATTCATTGTCAGAGAGAGAATTCATCAAGTTCGTGTTGAGAGGTCACATCAACGTAACGTTTCTGTTACACTCTCACTTGTTGGCTGTATATATGTCATAAAAAACCGATCAGGAACAAAAATCAGTATGCATGCTGCTATGGATAAAATGCCGGATGTTATCCAGCATTGCCGACCCACCCACATATTAAAAATTAGTGTAATTAAAATTTATTTATTTATTTGAAAATTATAACTGCAAGAATAAGACTCCTGCTACAAGTAAATAATATGACAAAGGAGACATGAGAAAAGTGTTCAGTACAGGTAGTGGTGGTACTCTAACTAAATTATTCATTTATTGACCTCCAAACGCCAAGGGAATCGCGCAGCTTAGATGCTTAGACGTCGAGTGGGGACGTCATCAGGTAGAGGCAAGGTATACGAGTTGATTTATTAAAAGAATATGATGACCAGAAAAAAGTGAATGAAATTTTTTGTAGCGAGTTGAAATTAAGTATTTAATAAATGATACTTTCAAGACAATATGGATGGTTTTATTAGAAGCACAGGATGGAGCATTAGTTTATTCTGTGAAAAATATTGGACTGTAAGGATCGAAGGCGATAGAGGATACTTCGAATCCTTAAGTTCAGATAAGTTTCAGAAATGCGTAATAAATTAGAACTTAATTGTTTAATGTCAATTTTGATCGTTTCTTTATAACTTTGGGAGTCTTGAGTGCGGATTCCATGTCAGTCGCTCGTCAATGTACAGTTCAAGGTATTGTACAGTATATGTGCAAGGAATTCAGGCTGATAAAGGTATTCAGATGGGCAGACGAGTCGTCAAAGAGTGAACGTTATATTTTGGCACTTTTGGGCGTTTACTTTTATTTTCCATTCCACAAACCAATACTCAAGGCAGAGTAAATAGTGCTGCAATATGCGAATGGACTATATGGGATCAATATGTGGAGAAAGAATGGCTATGCCGACTGCTTAAGTGAAAATTGAAGTGTGAGGGTGAGTAGGAATGTCAGAAATGTAAATAATAAAAAGTATTGGCCCAAGAATACTACCTTGAGGAACACCTGCCTCCATAGAATAGAGAGAGGAATATATTGTTCTCTGATGGACGCAGAAGTACTTTTTTGAAGAGATAAAAATTATAATTAGAATATTATAATTGAGTTGTAAAAATTAGGAAGAACTTGTTTGGGCTTCCTAATCCGCAGTAAACCCGCATACCGATTTCGATTAAATGTTTGCACAATGTCGAGAATGTCGCCGGAACAATACTGCTTGTGCTCTACAGAAGAAGCTATGATATATACTACACGATAGCATTAATGAATCTTAATTATTATATATATTTCAAAAAACAAACAAATAAATACGAGTAAATAAATGAATTCAAATAAGTATTTGAAGCTAATTCAGAATATAAGAAGGTTCCTCTAAGGAAGATTACAATATGGGAAAAGTTACGTACCTACTTACAACATTAAATATGCGATATAATATATAAAAAACCAAACGGGTGTGAATCACTCACATGACTTTCACAATACTGCAATTTAAGTAGTTATTATCGGTAAATTCCTTCAAACATAGAATTTTTACTGAATTTTAATTGGCCCCAATATTATACGCAAAGCTGGAAGAACCTAAACTAAAAACGATACTTTGGGGAAGCGTGACCTTCCAGTTCTCTCAGTACGACCAAAATAAATTACTTATTTAAAAAAAAAAAAATAAAAAAGTGATGGGTCTATTTTTTGTGAATAGTTTTGTATACTTTTAAGAAAACTCCTTGACATCATTACTGAGAAAAGCGCAGGAAGTATGAGTAAAAATCCTGTTTAGTAAATTCGAAAATTTGACATGAACGCAATTACTTCCCGTTACCAGAAAGTAATTAATAAACAAAGTGATATTGCTATTATTTTATATGCATCTAATTAATTATTAAATTTATAATCAATAATAATAATTTTTTTGAATATGTGGATGGGTCTGCAATGTTGGCTAACATCCGGTGTTTTATCCGTCATAACATGCATATTCATTTTGTTCCTGACCAGTTTCGGATTTTCATCCATCGTCAGAGCAAATTCACCAAGTTCGTATAGAGAGTTCATTCGTGTTACAATCACACTTGTTGGTTTATATATGTGGGAAGGTTATCTCACTGTATTTATGGGGAGGTTATCTAATGTATATAAGTGGGGAGTTTATGATATTTCGTCTGCTCTATGCTCACATAAATACCTATCACTTTTGGTATTTTATCCATCTTAGCATGCATATTCAGTTTTCGGTTTCGGATTTTCATCCATCATTACAGCAAAATCACCAAGTTCCCCGAGAATTTGCTCGGAAACGAAATATCATAAAAAACACTATGTTGAAGTGAACTCTCTACACGAACTTGGTGTATTTACTCTGACGATGGATGAAAATCGAAAACCGGCCAGGAACAAAATGACCATGCATGCTGCGGCGGATAAAATAGCAGATATTAAAGTTTTTGCCTTTGTAATATTTATTTCAAGCTGGTTAATATTGTGAGTCTGTCTCTTAAAGCAGTAGAAGAATATAAAAACATGGTCAACCATAATATAATTTTAGAAATACGAATTGGTTATTCTTTTGAAACTTAATCTTTATATATCCATCGTCAGAGCAAATTCACGAAGTATGTGTAGAGAGTTCACATGAACGTAATGTTTCTGTTACACTAACACTTGTTGGTTTGTTGATTGTAGCATGTGCGAGAGGTTACAAGGTTATGTTACTATGTGTGTGTATGTTTAATGACAAAATGGAATTATTATAAATAATGATTAGACATTAGAAAATTGTATATAATTCATGCTATTTATTATACAGTATTTTCTAATGTCTAATCATTGTTTATAAAAATTACACTTTGTCATTAAACACAATACATAGTAACATAACCTTATAACCTCCTGCAAATATATAAAACCAACATGAGTTAACAGAAACATTACGTTCAAGTGAACTCTCTACATGAACTAGGTGAATTTGTTCTGATGAAAATCCGAAACCGATCAGGAACAAAATGAATATGCATGCCACAACGGATAAAATACCAGAAACAATTTTTTTTAATAATTAAATTAAAAAAAAATACTTATTTAATTAAGCATGTTTGGTAAGTACTGCGTAGAACGTGTTTAAAAGTAATTTTCGATCTCTAGTAATTGATTGTGTATGTGTTGTAGGCAGTTGTGAATGAAAATGGAATTTCCTTCAAATAAATTTAGCCTAATAATTGTTCCAGTATACAACATTTGCAGAAAAAGTTTGGGTTTATCTTTAGTTCCTATGGGCTTAAAAGGATTTTCGGTAATGGTGAAAACCAGAGTGTAACTAGATAGTATGAAAGTAAAGCCGTAGTACACTAGTATGTGTGGTCACTACTTAAGCTGATTGAAGTTTAACTGGTTAATGTTATCATTTGGTGTGATTGCTTAAAGTTGTTCTTGTTGAAAGTAATGATTACTTCTTTATTTACTTACTTACATACTATTTAGTAAAGTGATAATATGGACAATCACTTAAATTTCATACTTACTAATAAATAATTAATGATATGTATAATTAAAAATCTGTTATGAATTACTTACATTTTTCACTCTAGCTGTTAACTTAGGATTAATTCTAACAGCAAATTATATCTTTAACATCAAATTTGACTAATTTATCCTCACATAAATATATTATAGATGGTGGAGGGACATGTAGTAATAATAATAATAATAATAATAATAATAATAGTACTTTATTAATTAAATGATTACAATTCATGTATAGGAAAAAAGATTAACAAAGTACTTATCGGCATGGATAAACATCCGTCAGCCGGAGTCGTTAATACAAATGAAAAAGAAAAATCAAAACTTAAACAATGTATGTTTTATGCATAATTCAATTTTAATTTATATTTCCTAAACTTAAAAAAATAATAATAAATTAATAACTACAAAAGTAATAAAATAAATACACCAATCGAAATTATATATACAAATGAAAAGAACAAAACCAAAGAAGAAGACAAAAAAAAAAAAACTGGAATTTATTAAAATACATAAATACAAAGTATATGTATGAAAAAGTAGAAAATTTAGGTTAGGTAGGTAAATCAAAAGTTGAACTCCTGTATCAGTTGATAGCGGTTATTCCAGGCATGTCGAGCATATTTTATGAGAGCAAGGCAATTATTACTATTCAGCAGAGCTATGAGGTAAGGTCTTGTGAACACTCTCTGACCAAGATAAAGAATGCGCAATTCAGAGAGAATACTACATTCTGCTAAGAAGTGGAAAACATTTTCCACAGACCAAGAATTTCATAAAGAACACAGTGTAACATTTCTCTCTGTCCAAGGAGTGTAGTTCAGATATTGCAATTTGCACCTGAGTTTAAAAAGCCAGCGAAGTTCGCCTAAAGTTATACCACAAGAGTTATCAGTTACTAAACTATACATTGAATTCAAATTGCGGTTCAGTTCTATATATAATAAAAAGTGTGTAGACCCTTCACTCCTCCTCACACTCTCCTTCCGATTGCCCGACCTTATTTTATCCAGTAATGGAAATATCTGACCCTTCCAAGTAGAAACATCAGTAGTCTGGTCAAAACTACTTGAGTATTTTTGTGCCAGGGAAATCCAATTGCCAATCCAAAATGTGTTCTTTTTAATGACCTTATCCGCCACTATTATAGGTAAACGTTTAAGATGGGAGATTTAGGATACTCAGGTGTAATGACATGGAAAGTCATACGAATCTCAAAGTGGTTCTAGCCAGCTGCTATCATCACAAAGGATGGCAGTAATAAAAGAATAATTTATAACCAGCGACCTAGCAGGCCGCCGTCTTCAAGACAATGCCGGCCAAACAAACAACAAAGCCCTTTTCAATACTTTAAATCAAAAGCAAGCACCGATAAGGTTACCTAAATAAGGTCACCAAACTACGAAGGTCGCACACTAGGACAGATGTCTTGGTGTGAGTGTGGCCAACACCAATATATAAACTCTATCATATACAGCGACATCATCATTATATCATATACGACTATACGAGCACGTCTATATACACGAGCAGCAGTTTACGGTCTATATACAGTTTTATTTAAACTTATTATCTTTTAGTAGTGCATCTTAGTTCGTTTATTTTATGAGTCTAATTTATTACTTATTTATCTTCTATTTATTCCTAAGTATTTTGCTAGTTATTAGTTACCATTTATACGTTAAAATTATTGTTAAAATACAGTTTATTTTTATAAAATCCGTATTAATAATTCGATGCACTAACTTCCAAAATCTCTCAACTAACTTCCGCCCTCTTCAAGACATCTACTACATCAGGAATCACATCAAACGATTCCATTACACAGGCAATATTTGAAATGCAACTTGAGGGTAAATACTTCGATCGGATCCACTTCCTTCTCTATGTGTAACATATAATTAGGGGTCGAAGAAGGAAGCGAGAACAATTTTTTAATGTGATAGGTATTAATGTTTGTAGATAGTAATGTGATAGGTATTAATATGTTTGTAGATAGTAATGTGATAGGTATTAATGTTTGTAAATAGTAATGTGATAGGTATTAATGTTTGTAAATAGTAATGTAATAGGTATTAATGTTTGTAGATAGTATACAAAGTTTCAAGATAATCATTTGAACTATTTTTTAAGAAAATTGCGAAAAACTGAAAAAACTACATAGTAAATATGCATATTTGTTCGATGGATTTTGACCAAACTCTTATTGTCTACTGTGTCGTAGTACTTAAATAGAATATCAGGTTTAAACATTTTTTTGTTTGAGATAATTTGTTCATAAATAACTACCCTCACAAAAACATACACAAACAAACACTTACATACATAAATATAAACACATAATTATATAAATACCATTCGCTTACAATATTTTCGAAAATTCGCCCACGATTGCAACACTTGTAAGAGAAAGTAAAGAAAAAAGTTTCCACATATAACTTAAGATAAAAGCTCAACAACAGAGCTTCCGAACGAACAGCAATCATAAAATCATGTTTTACAAAAAATCTTTTTAAAATAGAAAATAATAAGCTAATTTATTTACCAAATATAATAGTTATAATGGAAATATCCATAAAAAAAAACTGAAAATCAATAATTCTAACAATTTCGGTTGACATTTGTGTCCCCCAAAACACAGAATATCAATTGAAACTTCCTGTTTAAACATGGAGTTTAGATACAGAAGTGACATCCACAATATCCAAAATCATCAATGAACAAGAAACAAGGTGCACAAAAGTGGAAAATTAAAATCGACCATATTAAAAACACCAAAAATGGCTTTTCACCTTGTGCCGAGGGAACTTCATTCCATTCTATTATAACCTTGTTACAACGTGAAATAATTCAGCAAGCACTAGATAAAATATATACAAGAAATCCTGTTCTCGTTAAGAGACTGACTGAAATGACAAGAACATTTAATGAGAATATTATTCACATCAAAAGTTTCTGGACCAGCCCAGGCCTGAAGTCGTAATTGTAAACTACGGTTTCATTTTTTACATTCTCTTATTCCTAATAAGAAGAAGTATTATAATCGGGTCAACTTTTCGATAACGTGTTTTCACCGGAAATATCCGTTTTGAGGTCTCCTGAGTCCAAGAAAATTAGTTTTTAGAAAATGATATATATATATATATATATGTTTGTGACCAGCATAGATCAAAAACGAAAAATCGTAGAAAGTTGAAACTTGATATTCCGTTTAAGTATCACCATGGGATCCGACAGTTGGTAATCTGTCAAAATTCCTCAACCGGAAGTACTACTTTACAGAATGTTTTTTTTTATAATTTTTTGCGATTTTTGTCAAAAATGGCTCCAACGATTTTTTTGAAACTTGGCATATCAACTACAAATACAAAGAGCTACCTACAACTTTGAAAACATTTCTCCGGAAAAATCCATTTAAGGGTACTTTTGGGGGAGGGGCAGGTTTACGGTTTCCTCTAACGTGCTATTTCAGTTTATTACACAATTCTATTTATCATCTAAATAATCTTTAATTAGAATTAAATATGTTTTTAAAATTTCGAGTTTGAAAAAATCGGATGACTAGAAGTACGTTTTTACTAGGAAGTATTTTTCATTTTTCTGCTATTTTCTCTAAAACGACTATAACTATTTTCATTAAACTTGGTACGTAAACTACACATGTAAAAAGCTACCACTTTTGTTTATAACATTTCTTCTAGTAAAGTCATTTAAGGGGTTTTTCTTTTGGTTGAGGGGTGGGGTTATGTTTTTCTCTAAAGTGCTATCGTAGTTGATTAAAGAAATCTATCACCCAAACAAAATTAATTAAAAATAAATATGATTGCCAAAATTCCGAGGAACCAGAAAATTAGTAAACCGGAAGTGCGTTTTTTTAACGACTTTTTTTTT
The DNA here is from genome assembly GCA_011037195.1 of Triatoma infestans. Taxonomy (NCBI): domain Eukaryota; kingdom Metazoa; phylum Arthropoda; class Insecta; order Hemiptera; family Reduviidae; genus Triatoma; species Triatoma infestans. Next base: position 40,138 of record JAAEAF010002108.1, on the reverse strand, counting down.
CAGTTTTTGCGATTTTCTCCATAAAAACACCGACTAATTTCATTAAATTTGATGTACTAACCATAAAATTGGTCAACTACAATTTTGAAAATTGGAGTAAGAGAAAGTTGTATGAGTGTATCATACCAGATTTTTGTTGCATGCCGAAGAGCGTAAAATTACGATCCACGCCTGAGTTTGTGACCCCTTGGAATTAGATTGAAATCGAATTGATAAATCGATTTCATTAAACTGCTTCCATGTATAATTGCGAGATTTAGACATTAGTGATTGATAATTTTGAAGAACATCAAAGTTTCAACAAGTTGTCTATTAAATAATAAGAGAGATGGACAACAAAGAATTGAATAATTATCAATGACTCCCACTCAGTGAAACTAATGTAGCATCCAGGAAACTGGAGATGGATTAGCCATTTCTTCAGTGATCTAGACATTTCTATGGGTATCACAAATAAGTCAGGCTAAAATCACAAATAAAATTTACACAGACACCTTAACACTCATAGGACCTGTTGTGATAGTTGATGTGTGGCTCTAGTTGGGGTCAGCGTACTCAATGCCAAGCTCGCTCAATACCGCCGCATACACACACACACACACACACACACACACACACTCACACACATCATTAGCTAAGACATTTTTCTTGTATTTTTTCTTTTAAAGGTGACCTCAAATCAAGAATTTAATTTCGAAATTTTAACCCGGTCACAATTTTTCTTCTTACCAGGAGTAAGAGAATGTAGTATATAAGCTTTTGATAGCATTAACTACAATGAGCCTTTAATACAAGTTGAATAAAATTGGTCTAAGTGATAAAATAATTAGAATTTTTGAAAATTCGACTCATTCCTAAAATCCTTTTTCAGAAGAAAGGGAAAAATATATTGGGTAAAGTAAGAAGAGACGACGCACACTTCGCACTAATGCCCTGTATTAAAATGTAGGAGATATATTAAACAGGCAATGTTTATAAAATGTAAGTCAGCTACTATTATCTACAAAACAAATATTATTTTTCGAAATAAAGACATTCTCATTTATGCCAGGAACAAAATACAAGTACACTAGACTTGGCTGTCTCTCCTACTATGGTAAAATAGATGACGCACCAAAGGAGGAGAGATGCCGTAGCTATCCTATGTGAAGGAAACATGGCTGATCGACAGGTAAACACTATGGGCTACGAGTCCAGCTTTAACTACAGCGTGGAAATCTTTCATTTCAATAGCAATTAAAATAGTATATAAAAATTTATAAATACGTTTTGAAAATTCAGGTATTCACCAGATTTAGCTGATGTATAATTGTTCGCAGAACACAAAATAACTAAAGAATTTTGCCATAAGTTCGTTTCTGAATCTCTCTACTCTTCGACTATCCTGTATGACGCCACGCGGTGGCAAACAAGAGAAGTAAAGCCTGCGCCTTCTTCCCGGACCCTGTCATCGCTCCTAACTCTATCCTATATGTGTGTGTGTAACTACGTAAGAATCTTTTTCTTCTTCCTAAATTTTTTTGCTTCCATCGCAATAAAAAAAAAAAATAATAATAATAATCTGTGGAAGGGATTAGCTAAGTGGTTAGCGTACTGGACTTCCACGCGGAGGACCCGGGTTCGAGTCCAGGTGTGCTACCCTTAGATTTTTTCTTCCTAGGAGCCTCTACAGTTCACTGTCCGGTGATGGACTGTGTTGTCTGTAACGAGAGAACACTGTCCGGAGGCCGGCAGTGCACTGAGAAGGCTCCGGGCGCCGATGACCATAGATGTTGACGCGCCTTAAATTTAAAAAAAATAATAATAATCTGTGGTGATACACTGACCTCTTACTGCGAATTACACAGTTACCAATAATTGATCAATTTTCTTAATACTCATAATTTTTATTTGGAATTTTTACCGTTGTGTGACCACGCAAGAACAAAAAGAAGGAAGCCAGAACAATTTTTTAATGTGATAGGTATTAAGGTTTGTAGATAGTAATGTGGTAGGTATGTAGGTATTAATATGTTTGTAGATAGTAATGTGATAGGTATTAATGTTTGTAAATAGTAATGTGATAGGTATTAATGTTTGTAGATAGTAATGTGATAGGAATTAATGTTTGTAAATAGTAATGTAATAGGTATTAATGTTTGTAGATAGTATACAAAGTTTCAAGATAATCATTTGAACTATTTTTTAAGAAAATTGCGAAAAACTGAAAAAACTACATAGTAAATATGCATATTTGTTCGATGGATTTTGACCAAACTCTTATTGTCAGAAACATAAAGTTGCAGTGAACTTTCTACACGAACTGACTCTCTCTGACCATAGATGACAATCGGAAAGCGGTCAGCAACCACACAAACAAAACAAAAATAGTGTGCTGCGACGGAAGATAAAATCCCGGATATGCGCAATTGCTTGGATCCATTCACATATTTAATCATTTTTACTGAATATTTAGGTAGTACTCATATCAAATTAAATCTAATAAAACGATTTCTTTTTTTAGGGCAGCATAGACCTTCCAATTCCCCCAGAACCCCTCTAAAAATCAACTTTCTTGAAAATAAATTTTTCACATAAAAAATGATAGATTTCTGTTCATATACATAGTATAGTAAGAAGAGTAATGTAGAAAATCGTAGATAACTGAAAAAAACTATTCATTAAATAGACATTTGCGGAAAAACAAAAAAAAAAATTATGATTCTGAAGACCTTAAGAAGTAAAATTTTCAGTGAAAATGGGATATTGAAAATTTTCTCACGACCATAATACTTCGTTATTTGCACCAGATAGAGAAAAAAAAGAAAAAGAATTGTGCCATAAATGTCTTCACACATACTTAATAGCAACTATTAAGGGTGGTAGAAAAATCAACAAAACTAAGGGACAGTCGAAAGTGGCCAAACATATATATATAAGAAGTTGTAGGCGAGAGAGAGAGAGAGAGAGACCATGACGTCAAACACAGAAATATTTTTCCACTATTTTACTGTTATGTACTTTATATCAAATATTTACACAACTTGCTGTGGCCAACTCTTCATGGCTATGGTCAACTCTTCAGAATTTCTACCACTAAAGTAAATATCTCACAACTAAATAAATTACCTATGATGTTGATGAATTATTAAAATGGAAGTAAGATATAAAATAAAAGCTTATTAAATACTTTTTAATAATCATTGGTTTAATAAGCGCTATAGTTTAAAACCACAGAATGTGAGGCGATCGTGTTGGATTTTTCATAATTCATTTTCAACCTGAATTTATTTATTTATTTTATTTTATTTATTACATACTCTGTTATAGCCATTGGCATACAGAGGGGTTGACCCAAAATATTTACAAATTGAAGTTCATAAAAATAAATTGTATCATTTAACTTATTATAATACCAACTTTTATAATCTAATAGAATAAGGTAAACAGAATCGTAAATATTATAAGATAAACAGAATGAGATAAAAATTTAAAAAAAAAAAAAAAAAAACATATGTGTTTCTGTTAATGAATTAACTTAACAAACTTCTTAGTTTGAATGTATGTACACAATATAGGTAGATATCATTTAATTTATCTAAATCACCTGGTTCAGAAAAGCTAAATAGGTGAATAATTTTATCATTAAAGTTGTAAAATGATGATATATATTTGTTTAAGTATTTTTCTCTTAAACATGCAAATCCCGGACAGCCAAGTATAAAGTGTATCAAATCGTCAGAATTATTTAGTGTACAAAACTTGCAGAAATTATCAGAAATAAAAGTATACTTCTTTCTATTTAAATAGACACCTTTTATAGATATTTAATAAAGCTTCAATGTCTTCATTCGATAAATTAAATAAACAGCTAAAACCTTGAATATTCCAAAAACCAACCTTTAAATACTGGCATACCTCGGTATTAGCAATAGAAACAGATTTATTAGACATTTGACGGCTATTTATTTGATCTTTCTGACTAAAAAATCACCAATTGGAGGCTGGGATGCTTTGTTCTCTCTCCTTTTCCTTTTAGATTTCGTAGAGATAGAAAAAGCATCAGTATCATAAAGTTCCTGGTCGTCGTCATCAGAAGTATTTCCAGCGAAGGGATTCATTAATTCAGGCCTTAAAAACAGCAGATCATCCTTACAATTAATGACTTTAGGCTTATCATTTATATTCTTTTTTAACATCACTAAGCCATTTTTATGCCAAACGGATTCTAACAGACCCTCTTTCTTCAAATTCCTAGCCATTTTATTTTCAACCTGAATTGTATGTTATGCTTATTTCTAGTGAGCCCGAAAATTATATTATATATTTTTTTAAATTGGTCACGAATACTGCCTATATCAGTGGTCGTCCAATCTTCTAGTACGTTCCGCCCATATTTATATCGAAAGAGATAATATTCAGAAATAAATTGGAAATATATATATATATATATATACACGTATATATATAAAATCAATCTGCAGAGTTGTTACCAGTGTATTCGTTATATGGAATAATAACTCCCATCGTTCATTATGAAAGCTAAAATCGCCCACTAATGGGCGGTAGGCACCAAGTTGATGACCACTGATCTACGTATATGAAACTAAGCTCTACCTGTTAGCTATTTACAAAAAGTATAAATATTTGGTGTGTAGTATTCACAAGAGTTTCTCTGACTGCTGACGTCGTTACAATATATAATATAAAATTAAAAAAAATTATTTATTTTACTACTTGTCTTAATATGAAAGTAGTGGTGGTAAGAACAAGTACATACCAGGGCAGTTAATAAAAGTGATTGATTACATTGTACCCCAGAAAAGAGCTCCAATAACATTGAAAATAAAAATTATAAACTTATATATATTCCTTTTTTTTTAATTTTTTTAAATTTTTTACTTTCTCTTACTCCTAGTAAGAGGAAGTATTTTAATCATGCAAGGAAGTAGTGTAATCGTTTGATATCGAGTTTTTACCGGAAATATCCGCTTTGAGGTCCCCTGAGTCCAAAAAAGTGGTTTCTAGAAAATGGTGAGTGTGTGCGTGTGTATGTATGAACAGCAAAGCTCAAAAATGAAATATCGTAGAATGTTTAAACTTAATATTCCGTTTAGGTATCACCGTGGGATCCGAAAGTGGGTCAGCTGTCAAAAATCCTTAATCGGAATATTAAGTTTACTAAATGTTTTTTTTTTTTACTTTTTTGTGATTTTCTCAAAATTGGCTCCGACGATTTTCTTTAAATCTGTACTATCAAATACTCATACAAAGAGCTACAACTTTTATTTCAAACATTTCTTCGAGAAAATTCATTTAAGGGCATTTTGGAGAAAGGGAGTGTTTAAGTTTTCCTCTAAAGTGCTATTTCAATTTACTATACAATTCTATTATTTAAATAATATTAATTAGAATTAAATATTTTGTGTTGTGTAGAATTAAATGTGTTGAAATTCCGAGTTTGAAAAAAAAATCGGACGACCGAAAGTGCGTTTTTACAGTTTTCTAATATTTTCTCGAAAACGGCTTCAACGATTTTCTTTAAAGTAGGAATGTGTACTATACATATAAAGAGCTACAACTTTTATTTGCAACATTTCTCCTGATTATGTCATTTAAGAGAGCTTTTGGGGGGGAGGAGTGAAGTTATGTTTTTCTCTAAAGTGCTATCATAATTGATTATATAATTCTACCATCCAAACAAAATTAATTAGAAAGAAATAGTTGGCCAAAATTCCTAGTTTGAAGAATATTAATAAACCGGAAATGCGCTTTTACTGAACAGTTTTTCAGTTTTCGACGAATTTCATTAATTGTGATACACTAACTATAAAATTTGTCCATTTCAAATTTGAAAACTGGAGTAAGAGAAAGTTGTATGAGTGTTACACACCAGATTTTTTTTTTTTTTTGTTTAAGGCGCGTCAACATCTATATGGTCATTGTCGCCCGGAGACTTCTCAGTGCACTGTCGGCCTCCGGGCAGTGTTATCTCGTTTCAAACAATACTGTCCATCACCGGACAGTGAGCTGTAGAGGTTCTTGGGAAGAAAAAAAAAATATCTAAGTGCAGCACAGATGGACTCGAACCCGGGACCTCCAGTACGCTAACTATTTAGCTATTCCCACGGCTCTCCGCCAACTAATTAGAGGGCATAATGTTTGTTAAACATCCAATTTAAATGAAAATTTATCAATTAAAGTTATGTTGGTAGCAATAATTTAATCACATGTAAATGTTTGGTACAAAGAATTCCTTATTATATTTCCAATATCAGCCGCTAGATGACATGAAATGTCAGGTCGAAATATAGATCGAAATTTCGGATTTAATTTTATTAACAATAAGATAATTCCACATTAATTGAAATATTATCTAAAAAAAAAAAAAATATTAATTATTTATTGAAATAATTTATGTTTAACTCGGTGAACTGTACCATGTGGTAGGATTTAGCGCAGTCTTATACAAAGCAAAAAACCCTTCACATATATACTGTTTTATCAAACGTTGTGGTAATATTTCTTCTTATAGGATAGGGCTTCCTCCTATCGACCCATGTTAGAGATAGTTCCATCTGCTTTTGAGACCTTTACAATCCACCATACAGCATACAAAAACAATAAATCTAGTAAGAACCTTTCGTATTCGTGTCCAGGTATCCTATTTTCTATTTTGACCACTATACAATAATCATGATCATCTCCGCTGTGTATTTTGGGTCCCCGGGTAGATACACGGTACAAAGCAATAAAAAAAATATATATTTATATATTTGTGGGGAAAAGTCTAACATGCACCACTATATAATTTTGCTTAATGAATAATAAAACAAAACCCTAACATTAAAATATACTTTGTTAAAATTTCTGTTTATTTATAAATATTTACAATTATTGACAATTAATCGCTAAGATATTTTTATTCCTTATTTTTGCTACATTCAGCGCGATAACGATTTAAGTAATAAGGATGTCATGAACAAAATAAATACATAATGGGTGGAGAAATTTTCCAATAGTAACCCTCCTTAATCCACTAATCTTTCAGAAAGAAGAATACGAGGTCATTGATTTTTAAACGTTTAGGGCATTATTTTCTAAGGCGCCTAACAGGGATGAGTTTGGTAGGACAGGCGTTTAACTAAAAAGGTTTGTGTGTGATCGTAGGTGTATGGGAATTTCGTTGTAACGGCCAACTGAAGATATATTAATGTCAGTATGTATAGTTTACGAGATATATAAGAATCAAAGAGTTTTCGTGATAGCCTGCTTTTCTTTGTGCTCATCGACCGGTTTCGGGCATTCCCCCATCATCAGGATGCGTTTGTCAAACAGTGTGATAATACAGATTCAGTTTATACACTGCTCGATCCTTTATCAACATTTATTCTGATTCTTTGGACACGCTGAAGTTTACATTCTCTTCCTACCAGGCTTTGGCTTAATATCCCACAACTTTGCCACATAGAAACCGGAAAAAAATGAAGCCTTCGGATCACTAGGAATAATCTATGGCATATTAGCAATTGGATTGCTTAGATTCATTGTCTGAGCTCACCACATGTTTCGCAGTATGGATAGACGTCGATAGACGAATATATTTCCCCTCAGCCACAATAATCATTGCCATACCCACAGAAATCAAAATCTTCATGTAAGGGTGTTGTTAGAGATGCTTGGTTGTTTGATTTGATGAATGATAAACACCTTAAGATGGTTAAGATATGTAATTGATATAAATATATATGACTGACTGCCAAGGACTTTACACTATAGAGTTAAGAACTACTGAACTGAACTGACAGACTGACGTGGCTAAATGATATATACGGAGAGATGAGAGTTATAATAACGGAGTGATATCTGATGTGTGAATCAACTGAATTCTATCTGAATGATCTCTGAGGTCTCTCTCTCATATATATATATATACTCGCCGAGCCTCTCCTCTCTGTGCGAGAGGGGCTGTTTCTCTCCGCTAGAGTGGATGAGTGGTGGGGTTCACTGGTTCACTAAAACCACTACATT
>JAAEAF010002108.1:0-25827 GCA_011037195.1 Triatoma infestans | reverse complement strand
ATATCTATAGGACATATGTTAAATGTTGATTTAATTTTTACAGCAGTAACGGCTGTCCAAAATTCTTTACTATTTTTTACGATTCTTAAATTTAATTTAATTGTTTCATAATAATTGTTTTTAGACATTAAAATGATTTTCTTATATTGCTTTTTGGCATTTAAAAATTGCTCAACATTTTTTTCATCAAAATTTGATTTCTGGCAAAGTTTATAGGTTTTGTTTACTTCCTTTTTAGCTAAAGAACAATCAGTATTAAACCAGACTTTATTCTTTTTATGTGCAGAGCTTTTTCTTTTCCGTTCCACTTTCATTCCGCCTTCGATTGCTGCCTCATTTATAGAAGTTATTAAATTGTCATTCAATTGGTCTACTGACGAACTATTAAAATAGATTTTATTAGAGTTATTTAAAATATCTCTAAAACGTTCCACACATAAGGGATTTTTGTTAAAATAAAAGTAGGTTTGTGTGCTATCGGAATTATTTGAGTGAGGCAACTGTTTAGGGAAGATATCTACTTTTAATAAACTCGGTAAATGATCGGAGATTTCAGGTATTCTTAACACTTCAAAATCTAAATGTGATGGTAAAAAGAGAGAATTAATCCATATTTGATCAATTACACTACATCCGTTTTTACTAATGAATGTATATGAAGCAGGCCTATCTTTAGTAGATCTGCCATTGCATATGAACAATCCATAATCTTCCATAATTTCTATTATTCGATTTCCTTGATTGTTAACAATAGCATCCAAGGTATACCTAGTTCCATATAAAGAAGAATTTTGAAAAATATCCTCATCAAAACAATTTAGACTGGAAATGCGTGCATTAAAATCGCCTGCTATTAACATTCTGCAGTGATTATAATTTATAAATAAATCAAACAGTACCTCATTGAATTTTTTAAGAATATCGAAACCAACATTAGGTTTTAAATAAACTATTCCAACAATTATTGGTTCCTTATTAATTACACATTTAAAAAAAACCAAGAGTTAAAACAATCAACAATCTCCACACAACTGACAGTTCTTTTATGAAGAAAAACTAAGATACCCCCAGAGGGACGACCAATTAATTCTTTTTTATCTGCTAAAATTTCTAATTTGTCATATTCAGAACAAAATTCAGGTACGTGGAGAGTGTTGGTCGTTCGCCAAGTTTCGCATAAACCAATCCATCTCCTTAAATAAACAGACATTATCGTTACCTAAGTTAAAGAAATTGTTGAAACCACTTATATTCCAAAAGCCAAGCTGGAACCCTTCGAGCCTAACTTCACTACTTCTACTTCTTGCCTGGTTGACGAAAATACCGCTCGATTCTATCTGTATTTGACGGCTTGTCGAGCTTCCTCTTTCCGCTTCCCATACTCACCCCAGAAGCGTCTGTTGAGTCCGAATCTTCACATAGATCAAAATATTTAATTTTCTCTGACACTGGCGGATTTATCTTTAAACATTCATTCAAATCATTTATATTTCTAACCACTTTCGGAGCTGAGTTCTCAGAAATTCTTATAAAAATTTGACCATTTCTAACCCATACGTGTTTCAGTTCATTCATTTTTTTACGGTTTCGGGCTTCTTTAAATAACTGATTGAGCTCTGGAGATAATAATTCAGATATATAAATTGGAATTGCCGGCTTATCCTCTGCAAACAATCGTGATGTTAAACGTATTTTGTTGTCTTTCAGAAACTTCAATAGCAATAATTTATCTTTGCTTTTCAAAAATTTGATCACAATTGGTGGCGGATATTGGCTATTTTTCACTTTCATTCGATAGCAATCCACAAAATGTTGGCCCCAATGGAATTCGTTTATAAACGTTTCTGGAATATCAGTGAATTCAGGTTTAAATTTTAAACTGTCAATTATAAAAATTTGTTATGAGATAAGAGATCGCTGCTATACAAAGTCAAATTCAGTTTAACAAATATAATCCTCTCTATATTTACTTTATAAAATAAAAAACTGAACAAATATTTAATAAATAGTTCAATTTTCAAGAAAATTTATTAATTAGGATTTTTTTTTTTTTTTTTAATTGCAATAAGATTCGAAAGTTGTGTGAATGATTCACACAATATCTTTTTACCTTCAATGCATTACTCTATTAGCATCAACTTACTAAACTAGATAAGTTGTAATGTGCTGAGAGTGAATAAACGTGAATAGTCTCTACTCTAGGAACACAGAAGCTTAGGGGGGCATATGTTTGTGTACAATCCATGTTGGCTATGTAGTACACATAAATTTTACAGCATTGTATGTGTAATTCACAATCGATTCTAGTTCTAATTGTGGCTGGTTAGCTTCGTTTGGGTAATTTATTGCCTTCCATTATATTAAACGGGGACAACTTCCGGCTTTATTTGTAAATAAATAGATAATATATATTTAATTTGTACAGAATATAATATTACTTCATAATATGAAACATATATTATGGAAAAACTATTTACCTTTCGAAAATTTTAACATAATGAAAAAAAAAACGAATTCCAATAATAATAATAATGGAGTTTTTATATAAAGGTTTTATAAAAGGATAATATTAATGTAATAAAATATTATACTTTATTATAAATCAAAATAATTCCCATGCACAAAAAAATCATATAAGGCCTGAAAAATATACGTAATAAATAAAACATAAAATAATAAAAAGCGTATATTCCCTTTTTTATTCATCATGGCGAAAGCATGATGACGCTTACTGGAAATAAAAGAATATTTTTATATCGATATGGGGGGAGGGGGGAAAGAGGGCTTTGTGTAGTATAATTCAAAGGATTTATTTAAATAATTGTTTCGTATGTGATTTAGGAAAAAAATAAATATATGTTTATTGTAAAATGTGAAATAAAACATTGGGTTATTAATTATTTTTTCTTACTCCTCCTAGTAAGAGGAAGTATTGTAATCGTGTCAATACTTTCGATATTGATTTTTCACCAGAAATATCCGTTTTGAGGTCCCCTGAGTCCAAAAAAGTGAGTTTTAGAAAATCGTCTCTGTGTGTGTAACTACGTATGTGTGAACAGCATAACTCAAAATCGAAGAATCGCAGAATGGTAAAACATGATATTCCGTTTGGGTATCACCATGGGGATCTCACAGTAAGTTATGTGACTAAATTCCTCAACCGGAAGTACCATTTTACTGAATGATTTTGTTTTCACTTTTTCGCGATTTTCTCAAAAATGGTTCCGACAATATTTTGCTTGAAACTACCTATATAAACTGCACATACATAGATTTACAAATTTTATTTAAAATACTTGTCTAGGAAAATTCATTTTTAGGGCACTTTTAGGGGGAAGGGTGGGGTTATGTTTTTCTCTAAAGTGACTAATCTTAGTTGCAAAACAAAATTAATTTAAAAATAAATAGATAGCCAAAATTTCGAGTTTCCAAGAAAATTAGTAAACCGGAAGTGCATTTTTACTGAACAGTTTTTTTTCATTTATAGTTTCAGTTTTCAACGAATTTCATTTAATTTGGTACATTCTTAGTGTAAAATTTGTCAATTACAATTTTGAAAACTGGAGTAAGAGAAAGTTGTGTGAGTGTTTCACACCAAATTTTGTTTTTTCATTATATTTCGCAACTAGGTTTTAGTGGATTAAACAAGAAGTAATAGAAAAAAAAAATTTCTAGTGCTAGCGACGAAGAAGCAAACGATTGGAAAGTTAAGATTCAAGGCATAGGTAGAATTCCTGCAGAATTATTGTTAGATCATAAACTCCAAACAAAACTAGACCTACTGAAATCAGATTTATCACAAAACGTAGTTAAAGCTCTGCTCAAACAAAAATTGTATAGGGGTAGAGGAAAAACAGTGCAGAATTTTAAGGTATGGGAGAAATTATGAGTAAAGGAGGTTAAATGGATAAGGTTTCGAGCCAGGCAAAATAATGATAAAGTTTGAAGAGCTGGCCAATAAGACCGTTCTGAATGGAAATATACGATGAAAACACGCCGACTAATTGAAGAAGTGGTACATATAAAAGTGAGACTCCCCAAAGGGGGAGAATCTCATCACAACAAGCGTCGGAGACTTAACTTGGCAGCATTGGAACCAGTCGCTGAGTCTCTTGCCGCAGCTTTGTCATGCCTATTTGTATAGAGCTAGAGTCAGCATAAAATCAATCATAAACAGACTAAAATCAAAAAATTCAAGAAGCCTAAAAAGCAAAAATCAAGAGTTCAAAACTCACCTTATAAACGCACTCAAGAAATAAAAGAAACAGTGTGTAAGCAGCATGCAAGAGCCTACTAAATATTATTAAGGAAAACTACGACGTAACTCTCAGAAGAGTAAAATCAACCAACAGCTTCCAAGAAATTATCACCGTTTTTCAATCAGCTCCCTTCTATAAAAGCTTTTTGCAGGCCAGGGAGTTTCACATAAAGCTAGTCAAACTAGCTAACCGAAACGTCCGTTAGAGCACACAAAAATTGTTCTAAATAGTTACACCGTGCTATCTAACTAGCCTATGCAGATAGAAGTGAATGGTAAAGAATTGTAGATGAGGCCTAGGTCTTGTAGTGTAGCGCCATAGAATGGGGTTAGGTAAGGAGTTGTCGGGAATTTTTCGAAAATGGCGCTTATTCTTTTAACTTTGTTGACTACATTAATGATTGTCACTTTCAATTCAAAGATTTTTGAGGAAAGGGGAGGAAGGGAATAGCTAATGATGGTTAGGTGATGGTTAGCGTACTGAACTTCCACATGGAGGACCCGGATTCGAGTCCAACTGTGCTAACCTTAGATTTTTTCTTCTTAGGAGCATCTCGCTTACTGTCCGGTGATGGACAGTGTTGTCTGTATTGAGAGAACACTATCCAGAGGCCGGCAGTGCACTGAGAAAGCTCCGGGCGCCAATGACCATAGATGATGACGTGCCTTAAATAAATGAAAACAAAATTGAGGAAAATCTATTTTTTCCTGAAAACTGCAACGACAAGCTTTCTTCTAAAAATTGCCACTTATATATTATATATGCATACATATTACAAACTTATATCGAAAGCGTTAAGTGGACTTAGGACCTGTCATAAACATGACTGGGGACAGTATTTATCCACAGTACACCTATGGTTTTCCATCCCAGGTTAACCTAAAAGCAAGGGCAGAATGGACCAAAGGCTAGGTAAGATACGGGTCAGACTGGAGGCATGTGGTTCACGGAGGCCTTTGAGATTTTCACATCAGATTATGAAGCATAAACTTGGTATTCCGTTTAGTTACTACCACCGCATCAGACACGATGATTTCGGACATAATCTATCAACCGGAAGAACGAGATTGTTGAATGATTTATTCAATTATTTCACGGTTCTCTATCTCTAAAACTGCTCCAATGATTTTTAAACTTCTCATACTATATACACACCACACACATAAATATCGATTAGTTTTATTTGGACCAATTTTCATATTTCTGTGCGGATTTGAGAGTCAGTCTGTCAGTTTCGTTTAAAATTTAAAATGCACAAACTTTATTGGTTTTGACAATTAATAAGACTTTGGCAATAATTATATCTGTGAGTGGCATTGTAGCTGTGTCTATACAGATCTTCTTAAAATACTTCATTATAACCTAATTAACAAAACAGTGGTAACCATTTATTTATTTTAAGATCAATGTTAAGGAGCGATGTACTCAAAGTTACTACATAAATAAAAGTACTCACAATCTTGGCGATATATATCTTACCTATATAACTTTATTTTAACAACAAAAAAAAAAATAAATAAAAATAAACCGTCAACGTTCCAGACTAGGGCTACTTAGGAAATAAGATTGTGGTATTTACTTGTAAGAATTGTGGTGTAACATTGAGGTAAATAAAATAACTTTTCCGTTAGTAGTGAGTAGAGGTTTGTCGCTCTCTCCAGTTCGCTTGGTCACTTCCAATTTACTTTTCCACAACCATATAGTTTTCTTATTCACATTTCTTTTAACATTCTTTGGATTCTGTTTCCCTTCAACAAAAACTTTTTATACTTTTCTTCACTTATTTATACAAAGAATACCTTATATCAGATATTTTTCTCTAATCTTTTAACATTTTTTTTTTGGGGGGGGGCTATATTTTATTTAAACTTTTTTAAAGTTTATTTTATTTTATGTCTTTATTTAGGAGCTTTATTCATCACTTAATGATATCCCTTTCTACAGGAATGAAAGAATCGAAATCGCTTATTTTTATATTCTCTTAATGTTGCAATCGTGAGAGATACACGACCTTGGTCAGTGAGGCTGCTCAATTGAGTTGAGTTGCTGGGACACACAGCGTACTCATCAGTCACGAGGACATTGAAAACAGACATTCAACGAGATATATATATATATATATATATATACACATAAATATAATATGTATAGTCCTTATCTACATATAAAAAAAAAAATGCCTTAGTGTGTAGATAAAACACTACGTTGTCATGCATGCAACATATGCATTTGTGCCCTAATTTTTAAGGGGGAAAAGCGAGTCTAAGCGGTTTTAGATACACGCCACTATGCCTAGGAAGAGTACATAGAGCGCCGCCAACCATAGATGTGGTGGTTAATTATCCCCAAAGAATCTATAATTACGGACTCCCCTATACTCTCTAAATTCTCCTGATTAATGCCTATCTCCTTGAAGAAGTCTAAGGTCATCCTCGGTATGGTGCCCCTTGACCCAAACCAAAGTCCACGGACCTGAAATTCTCTTTCCCCAAATTGCTCCCTGAATTTTTTTTGGTAGTAGGGGATACACTTTTCATAAATGGATTTCTTCTCGAGGTGAACGTTCATGGCTTGGTGCTTATCATTGTTCTCATACCGCATTGTAGGGTCAATTATCAGTGCTTCCTTTGATTCTTTTTTAAATGCTATGATGTCTGCATACCTTGTTGACCCCTCGATGTCAATGCCATACACCTCCTCGAAACATTCATAGTCTTTATCATTTAGAAGCTCCATCAGTGTGTGTTTTACTCGGTGGTGGCGTCGAGTGACAAGAAGCATGTTATTTGGACAATATAATGAATGTTTGTGAAATACATATAGTATATGAGGTTCCCTACGTTCGATAAAATGACCTTGAGAAACTGGTCTTTTTGTGTGTTGTGTGTGTGTATGTTTAGATACAAAATTGATTAATAACAAATAGATGGCTAAAATTCCGAGTTTCAAGGAATTACGACGTTTATACATTTTGAGTTATGTATGAACTTTGTTTTTTAGGTAATAACCGTTTAAATAAATAATAAATCAAAAATAAATTGCAGTAAGAGAAATTTCTGTGAGAGGTCATCCATCAATAATAACGTTCTAGTCAAAATTATTCAATAGAAAGTATCATTTTACTCTATGAATTTTTGTGATTTTTCTCGAAAATCAACGCTTCTCTATAAACTTTGTATACTCGTACACACTATATGCACATCTATCACTGTTCGGTATTTAACATAAATTTAAATTTGCCGCCAATGGCGTACAATAATTTTATTTTGGAGGGGAGGTATTACACTACCTTGATAATACTAATTTACTAGGCTGTGTCCTAAGAGTAGACAGGGGGTAACTTATGCATTTTCTCCTCTCTCAGTCAGTCGCTATTTTAAGCTCGCAGGAGTAAATTGTTACGGAAAACTCGTTTTGAGTAGTAGTCGCAGTACAAGCCAGTTCGGTGGCCCTTTAATTGTGAAAACCCAAGTGTGTTACTTCTGGTTTTCCTGGGTACTGTTCCTAAGCTGTTTGTCTTGTTGATTTAGCGGCGGCTCCGGTTCACCTGGTTTGCATGAGTTCATTGTGAAATCAAATAGTTATTACTTCCGGTTAGTTTCCTGCCTTGCAGCTTCTAGGAGCCCATTTAATTATTAGCTACGATCATTAGCCAAGTAGCTGTGTATTGATCAGAACTCAAGTGTTGGAGGTACATAAAAATTATTTCCTTATTCCTAGTTTTTCCTCTCCAATTTTCTCCATATTACAAGGATTCTATGTTTTAAGGTGAGCGCCATTCCTTTGGCTATTGAAAGTGATAATAAATAATATTTACTACCAATTTTTAAATTTAATTTATATATTCATTTTTTCCCATATAATTTTTAATATTTTAATTTCCCATTAGTTCACCAACAATTATATACTGTCCACTCAATATTTTCAGTCTTTAATTTTTGCAGTATCCTATTAAACAGAGCCCACCCGAGGTGAGGTATCTCACCTGTATACGTATATATTTGTATTTTTTCTTTCCTGTATTTACTATATAACAATCACTCTGACTAGTTACCAGGACACGTTCATAGAGGGTAATGAGAAGCTAAGATGAGTTGGCTAAGGTATATTAACCATTTTGTACAAGCTGATACCTTAAATGTATGTCCCCTTAAAAAATAAATAAATAAATAAATATTACCATTTGGTCGTCCTTAGCCTCCTGTAGCCGTCACGAAGGAATTTTATGAGACAGATAAGTTAAACAATAAAGGAACAGGGAATTAGAGAATCAATTTAGGGATATGATAAGGTGTCTTCAGGCTAAAAGATCTATAAAAGTTATAACACAGAGAGATATGAAGTATCTTCTCTCCCGCACTTAGGACACAAAAAGAGGGTTCTGATAGTTGAATTGTTTGGACATGCTTGGATGGCCAGTTGGTCACACAAAATAGACAGGATTCCTAGCATTTTGTGTCAGAATTGAGACGATAGAATTGGGGAAACTGTTGTAGATTTAAGGTCAGATTCCTTGTTTCGTCAAAACTAAGTTTTGCATATTTAGGAGGACAAGATTCCCAAGGGAATGCTTGGGAGATTCTGGTTACCTTGAGATATTGTAGTTAGACCGGTAGATTGCTGGGGGGAGTCTTTTTTCCTATGGATAAGTGCCATACTAACTTAGGATACCGCGCCTTCGGGCACCCACCATTAATAATAACAATAACTTTTTAGCACCTGGCTAAAAAGATACAAACTCTACAATAATTAAAATTTAACCTGTCAACTACAGAACCTATATTGCTTGTTAATTATGAATGTAATGCATAATTTATCTAAAAGTTTTATGCGTACCTATGTTCTTCCCCTCAAATTACTACATCTGTTAGTTTTATTTATATCACATGATAATAATAGTTTTTACAATGTTTATAAAGTTTCATTAATTTAGTTAAATTTGTCGGGTAAAGTTAGGTGCGACTAAGTTAGAATAAAGAAGAAGAAGAGAAAAAAAAAGAAGTATTTTAACAACTTAGTTTTTATGAAGTCCACAGCATCTCATTTGGCTAAAGTTTTCAACAATGGAGAAACAGAGTGGTAGTGTGGGTGAAAAATGATAATTTATTCTGCATTATATGAATGAAGAAGACTTCAGACGCCCTTTAGGACAGTTTCTTGGAAAACGGGCGTGTGTAGGAGGGTGAAGTGAAAGGCCAAAAAGACAAACTCCATCTGCTTCTTTCATAATCCATGGAAATATTTCTGTTTTGTTTTCTCTTTTCTCTCCAGTGAAATCTCTCCCTTTGTTTACAAATGTAAAATCCTCGATAATTAAAATGGGGAGGAAAAAATATCATTTAGAAAATACTGTTTTTTTTTTAAAAAAAAAAGGAAAAAAAAAAAAAATTTGTTTTGAGGGAGAACGGTTAATATTGTATTCTACTTTTCCATTTAATGATGATTTTCTATTGATTAGTATGATCACTTCCTTTTTTTCTTCACTTCCTCTGACTGCTATAAAAGGAAGTAAAGCAATCTTTAAAATTAAAAAAAAAAAAAAAAATGAGTTGTCACCGAAAAACAAAAATGTTTTCAGATTCTTTGTTTTCGTAAAAAATGGTTTTATAATTATGTGTCCTCACGCGTTGGTCTAGTGGCTAGCGCTCTCGCCTTTCGTGCGGAATTCAGGGTTCGCTTTCCGTGAGAGCAAAGTAGGTTTTGACCCAGCATCGTGATAAAATGTGGGAAGCTACATTTCCACTCTTGGTACTAGCGGATAGTTTTAGGACCGCAATTACCCTCTCGGGTTTTCCTGTCCCCCGTTGCAAGCAACTGGATTGTTTAACAAGAGAGGGATGTCACCACCATGGAGAGACTGTTAGTGCAATACCTCTCCATGGCGGAAGTGGCCTAAGCACACTCCCTACTTGACCCATTTAAGGGAAGGTTGAGATACGCTCAACCAGCGTGCAAAGTGATCCTACAAAGTGGTCATACTTCACTCCCAGAAGCTAGGGAAGGCACCCCGTAGCAGGCTCTGGTTAACCGCGCACACCCAGGTACGGGCTGGCAACGGGGTTTAATTTATATTGCGAGTCTCCTCCCGCTCAATTCATGATCTCGGTCACTGGAGTTGTTGCTTAAAACACGGCCACTACGAATCCAACCTCAATTACAAGCATTTGGCTTGAAAACTGGTGCTCGCACCCGTTGTTCAGTATTTAAACTCTAACGAGCTAGCGTGACTGATCGCATCGCCAATGGATCTACAGATTCCATCTACTGATTCCTTTCTATTGCCTCAAGTACAGGGATTCAGTAACACAGGATATTTACAGGCAACCCTGCAAGGGGAATGGATCAGGATAGGATTGGTCGGGGTGAGGGATTCTCCAAACTGGAGATGCAGAGGCTGATTGCATCCCGAAGGGTGGGCGATGGTGACGCCACATACCGACGCCCTAAATGGGAAGCTACAGTTAGTAGCGGCCCTAGGTAGCGAAGGACGGAACTAAACGTTGTGGGAACTGCAGCGTGCTACTACACGCTCCCTATTCAAATCGCCGTGTTGCAAGCCTTGGCCCTTCATGGGCTGTTGCGCCATACGGTTTTTAGGGTTTTGTATGATTATGGGAACATATATAAGTGTTTCATAATAACAGATTTTATTTTTACTGGCATTGTTAGGAGAATTATTGATAAGAAGCGGATTGTACGATCTTTTCTTCCAACCCAGTTTACTAGAAAAGTGACATCATTTAATAATTAATAATAATAATAATAATATACTTTATTTATATAAAAGAATACAGCTACAATTGGTCACATACACAAAACAAAGAAAAGAAGAAACAAGTATATACAGCATGGATAAGTTATCCGTCTGCCGGAGGTTGATTTTTGATTAATTATTGTGAACAGTATATTAAGGAAAAAAAATAAAAAATAAAAAAATAAAAACAAAAAAAAAAGTAAAATAAATAAATAAAATAACTAAATGTAAGAAAATTAGAAAAAATAGAAATTGAAATATTGAACGAGTCGATACTGCCTGCCAGGCGTGTCGTGTATAATTGTAGGAGCAGGAACATGAATTTAGGAGAGATATTAATTGAGTTCTCTATAACTTCTTACTGCCAAAATAAAATAAACTAAGTTCTAGAAGAATAGTTTACTTGGCAATGAAATGAAATACATTTTTCTTGGACTGAGAGTTATATAGAGGATAGAGTTCCACATCTCTTCTTAGGATAGAGCAGCTCAATCCTTAGTTTAAGTAACCAACAAAGTTGGATGTAAGAGAGACCACAATGATTTGAATCAAACCTCAAAAAAACTAAAAAGTTTGATTTAAATCTTTGTACAACAAAAACCGTGTTGAAGATGGGGGGCGTGCCTCTCACACCTAGATTCTTATAATTTATAATAGAAAGAAGACTCTTTATCTGACCTTGCCCAAGGGGTTCCGTATTTTCAAGTGAAAATTCAAATGCTCAAGTATCAGAATTTCCTAAATAACATTTAGATTAGGAGAATTATTGATAAGAAAAGGTTATATCATCTTTATTTACACAACCCAATTTACTAGAAAAGTGACATCATTTATTTATTTTATAAAAAACGAAAATTTATATTACTTTATATATTTTACAATTACCTTATTTACTTTAATAAAAAATCACAAGATAACTAGTTTTTTTATTCGTTTTGTTTATAAAAAGTTCGTTTTTATTCTCAGTAGAGAGTTTATGTCTGTGTAAATATTTAACGTTTAGGTAGTGCCACCATTAAGTGGCTTATACTTTATGCTAAAGGAAGGTAAAGTAATTTCACTGGAGTTCCAATTATTTACAATGGCAATAGAGTACTTTCATTTTTTTCCATTTTTTTTTTTTTTTTTTATCTGTATTTGTTTTAATAAAAAAAACAGGAAAATAGAAAATAAAATGAAACAATAAAAGAAAATTAAAAGGGTGAGAGGGGGGCGCCTTTCATAGGCTTTCCAGTCCCTCTGGTAGGCTCTGTTTGGTATAAAAAGACAGGTATAATATATTTAATAATTAATACCTCTGCTAGGCTCTGTTAGAGTGATTAACAGGGGGTATAATAAAATGAATAATAAATGAAATGTTTGATAATATTAAGTTACGGAAAATATTGAGTGGACTGTATAAAAGATTGAGCCATATGGGCTCAGATAACATGAACAAATTAATATTTAACAAATACAAAATGAGAAGCAAAAAATAGTTATTAAATTCACCAAGCCAAAAGGAGTGGCGCTTACCTCCAAACGCAGACACCTTAAAATTAGTGTGGTTCGACTGACCTTCAGCCCATATGGGGAATGGAAGGAAAATAGGAGACAGGAAAAGGGAAACAAAAGGGAACCATATGCCTGTAATTCCAGCGTCGTTGTCCACACAGTACGGCTGATGAAAGTAGATGAAATTCAAACGGGCTCCAGGAAAGCTGTACGGTCGGAGAAGCAGCGGAAGTAGAGACCACGTGCTTGCCGTTCACTCTTACAGGCTTGGAGAATCCGTAGGCAGTCACCCGACAAGAAATCGACTATCACGATTAACGCTGAGGAAAACCAGATGTGGCAAACCTGGGTTTTCCACCAAACAGAAAGGCGGAAATGCAAATTAAGTAGGCAAATATTCGCACTGCGCTATGTTACTTGTCTGGATGTTACTTTGTGACTGACCTAGTGAGGGCGATAAAGGGTCTACCCCCACTCTCTAATTAGGACACAGCCTATAGGTTATCAATTTATATATATAGAATATTAATTTTTAGGGCGGCAAATTTAAATTAAGATAAATACCGAACACACCCCCCGTTGAACTTGTTCAACCTTTAATTAGATAAAGTAATAAATATGGTTAGTAATCCAGTCCCTACGATATGCAATTTTAAAAATGGTGACTGGACTAAGTAAATGTAAAAGTGGGGTTAGTTGGCAGTAGGCAAACAATAAAGTTTGCTTGCCGCACGCAGAAAAGTACCAGATAGGGTACGAACTTCAGCCTTACGAACAACGCCGTCCGGAGCTGAATAAACCTTAATAATTTGGCCAAGAGGCCAATGGCGAGGAGGACAATTCGGTTCTTCGACCACTACCACGTCGTCTACCTTTAAATTAGAGCCAGGGTGAAACCATTTGGCACGAGATTGAAGGGTAGCAAGGTACTCCATTCGCCATTGCTTCCAAAAGCGTTGAGTTAAGGCTTGGATCAACTTATAGTGTTGCAGGGAGCCATCTTTAAGTTCAGCGCAGTCCTGTTCTGGAGGCGCAGTAATGGCACGCCCAATAATAAAGTGTCCCGGAGTGAGAGGTTGAAGCTCACCCGGTGAAGAGGGCATCGCCGCCAAAGGGCGAGAATTAAGAATCCCTTCTATTTGTGTTGCAAGCGAAGTAAATTGGGATAAGGTAAGAATATTAACCCCAATGACTCGCCTAAGATGAAATTTGGTGGATCTAACCGCACGTTCCCATAAACCACCCATAGATGGGGCAGCCGGAGGCAGAAAGGAAAACTCAATTTTATTTTCCACCGCAAAATTCTGAACAATTTTATTGTTCAAAGGATCCTTAAGAATGAGGTTAAATTCGCGCTGTAGAACACGCTCTGCCCCTTTAAAATTGGTACCACAATCTGAAAATATCTGTTTGGGGCATCCACGACGACTAATAAAGCGTCTCAGCACATCCAAAAAGGAATCAGTGGACAAATCTAGGGCAACCTCTAGATGAACCGCCTTTACGGCGAAGCAAACAAATATGCATAAGTATATTTTAATTAAGGGGGCCTTGCGTAAAGAATAAGGCTTCACAATAAAAGGTCCACAGTAATCAATTCCAGTGTGATAGAACACTGGGGCAGGATTTACACGTTCTGGTGGTAAATCGGCCATTAACGGTGGAGTATTGCGGGGATTTACCCTGAAGCATTCCACACAATTAAAAATTATAGTACGTATTACTTGGCGCGCAGCCAGAATCCAGTACGTAAGAGATAGCTGGAATTGAACCTGAGAGGGTCCAGCATGGCCTAGCCTTATATGGGTATGACGAATTAACAAATCGATTAAATAATGTTTCTTAGGCAAAATTATGGGATGCTGACCTTCATAATTCAGGGCGTTGGACAACCGACCTCTGACGCGCATTAAACCAAAATCGTCTATGTAGGGAACTAGCCGTTGAATGGCAGTTCGCGCAGGTTTATTCCGTTTAACGGCAAGTAAATCTTCGGGGAGTCCGCTTAACTGTATGTAGCGCATAAGATAGTTATGGGCCAATCTGCGGCATTCTAAGGGAGTCAAATTATTGCCCTTGAGCCTTGACGGAAACCATTTGATCATGAGCGTTACAATACGCAGACATTTGTCCCAAGAAGAAACTGATGAAAATAATTGAGCGTCACACTGAGTGACCGCCAAAGAGCAGGGAGCTACCGGTTTTAATTCTAATAACTGGTCATCCACAATGGCAGGAGGTGGCATGGAAGGCCAAAATTCCTCACACTCGTACAACCAGGGAGGTCCTGTCCACCACATTGGAGATGAAATTAACTCATTAGGGTAACAACCTCTCGACGCAAGGTCAGCTGGATTGACATCGCCGGGGATATGTGACCACTTGGCACCTTCTGTTAATTCAGAAATCTGGGCCACCCGGTTAGCTACAAAGGTTTTAAGTAAGTAGGAGGGAGTTTTAATCCACTCCAGGACAATAGCAGAATCTGTCCACAGAAATATTTTGTCAATGGACATATGACGGCTTAACAGCTCCCGAAAATGGTGCGCTAGTTTAGCCAAAAGATGTGCGCCTGAAAGTTCAAGGCGCGGCACAGTCATCGTCTTTAGAGGGGCTACCTTAGTTTTGGCAGTCAAAAGCGTACAACAGACGCCTTGTTGAGAAGCTGACCGAATATATAAGACGGCAGCATATCCAAGTTGGGAGGCGTCAGCAAACCCGTGTAACTGTATGGGTGGCGACGCAGAACCCAAAGGACGAGCAATTTTTATTTCCGCCAAACTAGTTGACAACATGGTTACAAAGCCTTTCCAGGGTTGAGACAAGTCATCAGATAATGGAGTATCCCAGTCTAAATGATTGCGCCAAAGCGTTTGTAGAAAGCATTTCGCTTTGAATATTACTGGAGCAATCCAGCCACAGGGGTCATATAACTTGGCAGTTTGAGCCATGACTGAACGTTTAGTCAGCGGGGCATCCTTTGCAAAGACCATTTCTGCGGCAGGGAATTCAAAAACATCAGGGTTCGGCTTCCAGACCAGACCTAAAACAGACTGAGGTTCAGTAAGCTGAGTGGCAACTTCATTAAAACAAGTAGCCTTCCACAAATGGGGGTGATTGCTGGCCCATTTGTCCAGCACAAATCCTCCTTTGGCCAACAGGGCAAAAATTTCATTTTGCAATTCCTGGGCCTCTTCAAGTGTATGGGCACCTGCAGCCAAGTCATCAACGAAAAAATTCTCAAGCACTAACTTAGAAGCTCGAGGGAAAGCCTCGGCCTCATCACAAGCTAATTGTTGTAAACTGCGGATGGCCAAATAAGGGGCACAACTAAGTCCGTAGGTTACGGTTTTCAAAGCATAAGTCTGGATAGGTTCAAGTATATTGGAACGCCATAAAATACATTGGTAAGCACAATCGGCTTCCCTGACTAAAATTTGCCTAAACATTTGCTTTATATCGGCAACAAATACAAAGCGGTAAATTCTAAACAAAGTAAGAATATTACTAATTAACGCCTGTAGCTTGGGTCCTGTCATAAGAACATCATTCAGAGAATAGCCACTAGAAGTTTTGCAGCTGGCATCAAAAACTACTCTGATTTTGGACCTATCGCCATGGCTTTTAAATATTCCATGATGAGGAATATAATATTTAGGAAAAGTGGCAGTCGTTACTGGGGCCATATGGCCTTGGATTAATAATCACGCATAAATTCCATGTAACGGGCCTTAAACTCTGGATATTTAACAAATTTGCGCTCCAAAGCTTGAAAACGCGAGAGCGCTTGGTGAATACGAATCTCCCAAGGAAGACGATTGCTCCTGTCGTAAAGGGAGACTAACTTCATATCGTCCAGAGGGCAGACGTTTGGTTGTCCGCAAGAAAAATTCCTCACAGCGCTGGTCTTCAGGGGATAAAGCAGCCGGAGCGGGAGGGGGTTCTTCCACTTCCCAGAAACGGCGCAGGGTCCTGGCAAGATCGTCTTCCGCAGCAGAAGACACCAAAGACTGAGGAGGAACATACTGATTAAAATTGCACGCATTGCCATTTAAAGCAATTGGTGCTGCACCCATTAGCACATAACCAAAGCGCGTAAAGACGGCTTGAGGAAGGCCATCACCCAGGTGACGAACTGGGCCCACAAAAGAGGAAGCAGTCAAGTCCGCACCTAACAACGCATCTACTTTGGACGGGACTCCAAAGGTGGGATCAGCGAGTACCAAGCCTTCTGTAGCTCTGGTAACTTGATTAGCGATGCCAACGCAGGGAGTCACACGACTAATTTGGGGCAATACATGAAAGCAATGTGACTGGGAAATCAATTCACCACTCAAGGTACCCACTGCAAGGTGGCACGACGTAGACGAGGGGACGGAAGTAGTACCTACACCACTCACTACGAAGGGGTCGTGAACTAAGTTAACCTTAAGCTTGTTTGCACAGCTTTCAGAAATAAAAGAAACTTGAGAAGCACTATCCAAAATGGCTCTAACCACCACATAATTATTTGGACTCACCTGAAGTCTGACTAAACTCGTAGCCAACAATATACTACTAGGCATGGAAGAATTAGTAGAGACGCAGGTAGTGGCCGAAGTAGAAGGGACCGCAGTTGGTAATCCTTCCTCATTATTATGAGGGGCAGAAGGCATAGGAAGTGCATTGGCGCTCACAGATTTGCTCTCAAAATGGAGTAGCGAATAGTGGCGCCTAGATTTACATTTGGCGCAGGCCTGTAAGTCAGCACAAGCGCCTTGGTGTTTTTTATTTAAACACACAGCACGTAATGTGTGCCATTTAATTAGTGTGTAATGCTCAGAGGGTGTCAACCTAAGGAGAGTTGAACACTGCACAATGGGGTGCAAACCTCCACACAGCGAACACTTCAATTGTTTAAGCTTGAGCTGTTAAAGAAGCAGAATTATATTTGGATTTAGAGAAATCAGAAAGCTTACGATTCTTAGAAGCTTTGGACCTCCTTTTAGGACTGTTAGCCCTTTCCAATACTGAAACATCCTCAGAATTGGCTTCTTCCTTTCGCTCAGCAACGTCAGTTAGAAAAGAAATAATTTCTGCAATCTGCGGTATTTTATCTTTATCTTTTAGAGTACCCTCGGATTTCTCCCTCAAAGGGGCGTCGAGTTGTGACAAAAGATAGTAAGTGTATATAACACGATAAGGTTCATCTACCTGAAGTGAGGTAAGAGAACTAAAATTCAATTCGTACGCGTCAATTAATTGCCGAATAGAATCCGAGGAATTTCTCACCGCCTAAGGGAGGTTCCACAAATTACGACCATATTTTTTAACAATCACCCTCTTTTTATGATACCGCTCAGTTAAAACCTTAAGGGCAGTGTCATAGTTTTCATCATTAAGGGGCAACTTAGAAATTTTATCATAAGCCTGACCCGCTAGATGATTAATCAAATATAGCAATTTCTGTTTAGGGGATAACATAACGTTGTCATGAACAAGTGTCATGAGTTTGTTATAAAATTCATCCCAATCGGAAGTACCGTTAAATTTTGGCAAGGTTAAACGAGGCAATTCAGACAAAGTTAAGGATGTTTGATTTAAAAAATTAGGCGCTAAACTCAACCTAGGGTCTAGGTGAGTTGAGCTGGCAAGAGGATGTGAAGTAGCAGCAGAAAGAACCCTATTAGCATGAAGTTCGCCTTTCGCTAACAGCTCCTCTAATTTATGCATGCCTGCCAATAATGTTTCCTCATTTAGGCCTTCCGGTAAAACTTCCAAATTAAGGTAGGGTTGCAGCTTTTCATTGGCTGAAGTATAGTCAGCACGAAGCTTCTCAAGCAACCAAGTAACATCTAAACGCAGGGAAGGGCTATCAGGACTTAATGCCTCTAGACGCGTCACTGTTGACTCTAAGGTCGCCGTAGATACAGAAATCTGACGGGTAAATAAAACCGCAGTTAATTTTTGAGGTGCCATAATGGGTATAGTTCGTGATAATAAGTCAAAACACCCAGATTACGAGCAACAACAAAGTAGCAGAAAATATAAATTCCAGAAGGGAATTTAACAATAAACGTGTTAGGATTTACGGCAAACATTTTACAATTAAATGCAACACGAAATCCAACATAATTCAATAATTCTGTTTACAACGAAACAGACAAAATACATTAGATTTACGCCAAATATTTAACAAAATGCAACACGAAATTTAACAAAAGAATTAATATTTCTGTTTACAGCGAAACAGACAAAAATACATTAGATTTACGGCAAATATTTTAATAAAAAAGTATAATAAATAAATGCAACACGAAATCTAACAACAAGAATTATTCTGTTTACAACGAAACAGACAAAAAATATATTTATAATGAATTTCTAAACGAAAATTCAATAATAATAAAGTTAAATCACGCAAACGTAAACAAATGAGAAGGTTCTTCCCAGCAGGTTACAGGCTGGAAGGTTACTCAGCTGGTCAGAGGGCGCATACGTATGTCACTGCAATCGGACACTATATACCTTAAGGGCCACGGTGATAAGAAACCAAATAATTATCAGGCCATGGAATAAATATGGCCGCGACTCTCCACTTTCTTGAACGCTAATCACATGGACTAACCTCCAAACACGTGAATATAAGAAAATCAGCACTTGCAAAAAATACAGAATATTAAATTAATAAAAATTAAATAACATTTACCACGTTAAGGGTAAAGTTTATGGGGGCCTCTGGTAGGCTCTGTTTGGTAAAAAACAGGAAATAAAATAAACAATAAACGAAAATTAAAAGGTGAGAGGGGGGCCTTCTACAGGCTTTCCAGTCCCTCTGATGGGTTCTGTTAAATAAAAATAAATGAAATAAAGTAAAATTTAGAAGAAAATATTAAGTGACAGGAAAAAGTAAGTGGACTGTATAGAAAGAGTAAAGAGTGAGCCAATGGGCTCATATAACATGAACCAAATGAATATTAAATGCAAAATGAGTAGCAAAAATATTTATTATATCAACAAGCCAAAAGGAGTGGCACTTACCTTAAACGCAGACACCTTTAAATTTAGTGTGGTTCGACTGAAGTCCTTCAGCCCGCATGGGGAATTCAAGGAAATAGGATGCCTGTAATTCCAGCGTCGTTGTCCACACAGTACGGCTGATGAAAATAGATGAAGTATTTAAACGGACAAGAAATAAACTTATTAACACTGACCCCGAGGAAAACCAGAAGTGACAACACATGGCCACATGGGCAGTCTAAATTGATTAGACAGTTTACGTGTTGCACGAACACCTTACTTGTCTGAGTTTAACTGGTGAGTGGTGACTGATTAGTTAGGCAATTTAAAGGGACTACCCCCTCTCTACAATAAATTAGGACACTGCTTATAGATTTATAAATTATCGTATTTTAACGGCGGCAAATTCAAATACGGATAAATACCGAACACCCCCCCCCCCTATCGCCACCGCTATATTTACGTAGGAGAAATATGTAAAATTTATGTTTCAACAAAATTCATTTTATATTTAGTTGTATTGTAAGGTGTAAGAGAAAGGCGGGTGAGTGTTTCACACCAGTTTTTTGTTTTTTTTTTTAGTCTTTTTGTAAACACACACATATTCACACTAATATTCTTATCATTCATTGGCAATCCAATGAAAGCTGAAAATTCGAAATTTGATACGATGGCAATACTCCCTCTAACAGCAGTGAATGAGAAATATACGAATTTTTATCGTTTGAAATTAGTTATTGTTGAAATTAAATTTTTTCTTCGCTTGCTAAGAAATCTTTATAAATCACTAGTAACGTATACATAGAAGTTTTTAAAAAATATTACTTTCACTACATCAAGAGAATGTTTTGTTTATTCGTCCATGGTGGGTATATAACGGATAATCAAGTGTAGGGGAGTAGAAAGGATAAATTAATACAAAACAAAATAGCGCTTTTATCTGTTGTATGTAAAGTAATTTATATAAATATATAAAAACATAATTAACAGAATGTAAACATACGTCTAAGCCATTAGAGCCGAAGTTTCTACTGTTTGATAAATGGCATGATACTGAGTGTTTGTATAAATAAAGATAAAAAAATAAATTATAAGAAATATTGATATTTTTAGTTTTGTGCATGTTGATAAATCACATCTGTAGAGATAAACTTTAGTAGCTATCAGCTCTCTTGTTACTTTGGCACTAAGTTTAAAAAAAAAGAAAACACTTTCTCTCATAGGAGTTTACATAGTTTTGTAAGTGACAAGTTTTCTTAAAACTTAAAATTTATACTAAATGTTTATTTGTTATCAATTTTTTATCAATGGAGGAAACCATACATAATAAAATAACAGTTTTGAGGATATAGCATCCCCTCTCCTTCAAAAATTCTTTAAAAGAATTTCTCTAAAAACAAGTTTCAAATAAAAGTGATAGATCTCTATAATACAGCTGTTTTCTATAATATAGCTTTTTGTGGATAAAATTATAGAAAACTGATAAAACTATTCAGTAAAGTCGTACTTTCGGTTAACCGATAATCTTCTCGGAATTTTAGCAACATATTTGACTTTAATTAATATTATATGGATAATACAATCGTATATAAACTTGTAAACTAAATTTATACCGCACTTCAGAGGAAAGCATAAATACCGCCCCTCCTCCAAAACACCCCTTCACTGAATTTTCCTGAAGAAATGTTACAAATAAAAATTGAATCTTTTTGTTGTGGTGATTTCTGATTTTTCTAAATGTAGCTTTTTAAGTGTGTACAAAGTTTAAAGAAAATCGTCGGAGCCGTTTTTGACTCTTCAGTTATGAGTTACTTCCGATTGACCGATTTTGATCAAAACCTTATTATTGTCAGGTCCCCAGGTGGAACTTAAACGAAGTATCAAGTTTGAACTTTATGCGTTTTTCCATTTTTGAGTTATGCAGACCACACACACACACACACACACACACACCAGAGACCATTTTCTAAAAACCACTTTTTCAGACTCAGGAGACCTCAAAACGGGTATTTCCTGTGAAAATTCGATATCGAAAATTTGACCCTATTGCAATGCTGTCTCTTATCAGGATTAAGAGAAAGTCACAATAAAAATCTGATGAGAAACACTGACACGACTTTCTCTTACTGCAAACAATACCTATTTACACAAACACAAATATCTAATTGACCAATTTTTTCTTTAAAATTTGAATTTTTTCACAAATTATAGTTGCTCTTAACGGAAATGTGGTGATAATGGGGAGTGAGTACCTGTTTGATACTCAATATTACACTGTGATTACATTGTAGTGTAAAGGACATCCGCCAAATCCCAGTAACACTTGAAATCTACATCGCATATTGCCCACAACCTAGTTTATCCATAATAATGGTTTTACATAAAAGTAATACAGTTAAATAGGCTAAGAAAATTACAAAAAAAAAAGTCCTGTAGTCGCCTTTCCTTAAACGTTGTTTCGTCAACCTTTGAATTCTAGCGATGCATTTAATTTACTACATAGAACTGTATATTGTAATGATGAAGTGGAACTTTAGAGAAACATTCCCCATCGAATATTGTCTAAAAATGCATTTTCCTGGGAAATGTTCCAAATAAAAGTGATAGCTCTCTCTAATTATGAAGTCTGGCAGAATCGTGGTATCTAAGCGAAATGTCAAGTTTGTGCTTTCGTTTTTCAGAAACTTTGTCTCACACACACATAATTGTAATCTTGTATTTCTGATGAGGCACTCTCATTATTTTTTTGCAAATATCCTGACACAAAACCAGTTCCTCCACAACAGATTGTGAAGAACGCTAAATAAGAAATGAAAAGGTAGGTCAAGATACAGAAGATGTAGAAGAAGATAAGAGATAAATATCTCATTGATAGGATAACGGGGTCTCTTTCTAGTTAGTAAAAGAAACAAGATTAGACACACCCATGGGAATATGTAAACACACATCCGTCAATATGAATGAACTCTAGTTTTAAACATTATGACTATCAATTCAGAGGATGCTAAGTACTATGTGTGTGTGTGTGTGTGTGTGTGTGTGTGTGTGTGTGTGTGTGTGTGTGTATGTATATATATCTAGTATGCTATGCAAACATATCCGAATTACTATTATTAAAGAATCTCCTCGTTTAGGTACGCCTTGTTTTCTTTTCCTCCTAATTTTGACCTAATTACGAATTTAATTAAATCTGGTGAAATCTGGTGTCCTTCTTTAGTAAATTAGATGCTATTAACCTGTTAAACCCTCTATTATTGAAAAAAAAAAAGAAGAGAAGTTATTATTGAATTTAAGTTAGACATGTGCCACTGATGATGTGTGAAACTAAATTTCTGAATCATTAAAAAAAAAACTACTGCCACACATTATTTGTTCTGTAGAGATCAAGTAACATCTTGCATTTATTATTTTGTTACTTTCTCTTCTTATTTTTCATATGAAGAAGACGGCAACCAAGCAAGGATATAAGGTGTAAGAGCAAGGATGTAAGGGGAGGGATATTTTAAAAGTGGAAATGATTCTAATGGTTGGAATTGAAGCGTACACCGCTTTATATGTATATGATGTGAGAGAGAGAGTGGGAGTATGTAAGTGTGTTTGAGTTCACATTACGTTTGATTAACTGAATGGAAAACATCGTAACTTTTTGATGTCTGGAAAATGATAACGGAAGAAAATACTAGCGCTAGAAAGAAAAATGCGGCCTAAAATGCATTCAGTACTACATGATTTCTATTATGAGAATAAATATATTCTTATTATTTTCGTAAAATTGTTAATAAACTATGATGAATTTTATAGAAAAATAAATAATTTAATCCGTACCCCTCTCCGTTATACTTTATTCTGAACGGAAATAATGGTTTGGAAAATTGGTACGTATTTTTATTTGGGTGCCATTTGTAGTCTCAACAAAATCGGTATTCTGAACAATAGAAATCGAAAATCACAATAAAATATACATAGAACGTCAAATTTAATAATTAAGTGACAAAAGATGTATTTAATGACAAAACAAGTAAAATGTAATGGCAAAAATACTGAAATGAGCGTGTAATTCCAGTAAGTGTAATTCCAATGATACTGCATATGCATTCGGACTTTATGTTATATAGGTTTGGTTAACGCGGAGGTCCCGGGTTCGAATACGAAAATCAGAGAAAGCTCAAACTTGATATTACTAGCACTATAACTGACTCGAGTATTTTCCGACAATTCACAATGCGATTTTACAGAATTTTGTTGTTTTTTTTCCCCTTTTCAGCGGTTTTACTCGAAACGACTCCAACGGTTTTCTTTAAACTTCGTAAGCTAGCAACATCTATATATGTCTTATCACTTTTATTTGAAACAATTTTCCCGGGAAAATTTATTATTGGAGATTTCTGACGGCACAGAAACGTTATGCTTTCCTCTAATGTACCACTTCAGTAAAATGTATAGTTCTGCCACCTGCGATTATTAATAGTGTAAATTAGAATTCTATAACTTTTATTTGAAAGATTTTCGAGAGAAAACTGTAACAATTTTAAAGACAAAATTTTCTATTAAATTGCAAGAGAATGTGGTGTGAGTGATTCTACACAACTTTATTTGACCCCCATTTAGAGAATCTACAGTTATCCTTTTTGGTATAAACTTTTAAAGAATAAATAGTAGATTATCCAACTAAATTTACTGTATCACTTTGTATCTTTACATACAAATCTTACAAGTAAAGTAATATTAATAAAGACGTCATTTGAAATAATGGTATCTTAAAAATTGATACAGAAATAGTAGTAACTCCCTTGAAAACGTGTATAGATAGCGTATCTATCGTTTATGTGCAACACTAGTAAACATATCTGTGTTGTCTGTATCTTAATGTTACGTGACATTACTTCCCCCATCCCATAACATATTTGTGTATATATATGTCTGTATTGTGTTTAGGTATGTTTCACTACTATTAATGGTGTTTTCACTACTAGTCTAGGTATGAATCGTTTGCATTATTATTGCAGATGTTGGTGAACTGATATCGCGTGATTTTTTGTTTGTTTTTAATCCTCTCCCCCTCCCCCTCTAGCAGTTCTTAAGTTTCTTTTCCGAACTGTTTTTGTGCGGAAAGGTTAACGTCCAAAAGTAAGAACCTGAAATGAAGACCTGGGGGGTAACAGAAAAACACCATCAAGAGTTAACAAACAAGGAAATCTATATTTATTAAGGTCCTGACCTTCCAGTATATACAATACAGTTTTATTTTTAAACGCTCCGCACAGAACTTAGAGCAGAATAGGCTCGATGCTATTGTAGTCCAGTCGGAAGCAATTGTGGTAGCGTCGCATGGAGAAAATACACCAAGCCAGCATGCTCGAGCTTACACGCTAAACGGCAGGCTCTATAGCCGGACAGCGAGCACCATGTCCTTTTCCATGAGGCGGGTGTCAATTTCCAATTCGGAGGACCATCAGGGTATAACCTGAATAATGAAGATAAATAGAATTTAGCGAAATAGTTTAACTGAAGACAAGTGGTCACAAAATAGAAGGTAATTGAGTGGGTCAAGGTACGGATACACCTTCGCAGTGAAGGATTGAGCTATACAACTAAATAGTTGTTAAATAGAACGAGAAATGAATAGGTAAAAGAAATATACCTTAACCTTGATCAAATAGTGTGAAGATTTAAGCGTTTGCAGTGGTTGTCGACGTGCCAGGCGAAACAGCTATTCTCGCATAAGAAGGGTGCTTAGTTCTGTAATGAAGAAACGCTATTAGCAAGCAAAAAAACTCAAGCTGATCAGCTTGAAGTGGTTACAAGAAACTAAAGCAGTAAAATACCCAAATAAGTGAATATGAGTGAGGTTACTGAAACTAATAGAAGGTTTGCACACTGGTACAAGTAAGAGATGCTCAATAGAATGGCAAAAGTATTAAATGAAAGGTATTTACCAATATAATAAAATACCTAGCGTAATTACCTGGTTTCGGCCTTGAAGTAAGTGAAGAACTTGTTAGTAGCCAAGTTGAAGTGAATTTAACCACTCTGCACAAAGGACTTGCCAAGAGTTATGGTTAAAATGCAACACTTAAATATGCAAAGGTAAGTAGCTCGAAAGAGATAAGAAAATATAATAATAAATAATAGTAACTAATAAAAAAATATAGAATAAGAGCTACATTGCCCAAAGCTGAATCTTTACCAGTACCAAGCTTGGTACGTATGATTGTAGTAGGATGTGTTGCAAGAGTAAATTAGCTGAAAACATGTTGAAGAATTCCACAGCCCAACGTCGTGAAATGACGATTCCACTGACCAGAGATAGAATCGACTTTA
>JAAEAF010002107.1:0-14586 GCA_011037195.1 Triatoma infestans | reverse complement strand
AGTAAATTATTCATATTTATATTAAACCACTTTGTCAGAAATATGCTATTCCAAGTTTCACACGAATTTGGAATCGAAGATATCGTTGTAGCAACACTGTATTTAATTAGAAGGAAGAACTGATGTCGCTGGAAACACAATGTGCTCGAGGGGGGAGGGGGGCAGATCACAAGATAAGATTATTAAGATCATTAGATAAAACTTCCCAAGAAAGTAAACTGATTCTTTGTTGAAAAAAAAACGAAATTAATACAATAATAATTTCTTTAAAGACTTGTACTGTGAAGGAAGAATATATTTCTAATGACTATAAGTTTTAAATGTATATATCCCAGGTAGGTGCTGACATTTACAACTAATTGCAAAATTAAAAAGGAATGAATTTTAAAGATAAACTGAATGCCCCTTTTTATGCATACTTCAGAGTGAGTGAGAATGATAGAATGAGACAATGAGAACGTGAAAAAGAATTAATTGACCCTGGCACTTTATAGCCGCCCGCCATCCCTATCATCATTATATCGGCCATATAAAATATTCGGACCTGTTCCCTGACCTAGTCAGTCGGTTCACTCTCTTTATTAAGCATTACGTCATCCACAATTAATTCCCACATTTTCATTGGATCCATTAATAAGAATATTATATTCTTAAATATTATTCTTATATTATTGTATCTTGAAATTAACTATTTTTTAAATATTTGCAACTTGCTCAATTGCAGACCCTAAGCAAAACAATATATCTACTAAAATCCTTAAAACATTTGGTAACATCCGATTAAAATTAAACAAACAAAAAAATCCAAATATTTTGTCAACATTTTTTTTTGTAAATTAATTAGCTGTGTTATAAATAATTTTTTGGCTAGATAACCCCGAAGTCATGGCGCAGGTTAAATAAATAAAAAAATTGTTTAATGAAAAAAATTTATTTTTTATTTAATTTTTTTGTCTCTATTACAATATTTTTAAAGTGTAATATATTTTTATTTTAATATTGAATTTAATATTTTTTTTTAAACTTTTTTTTTGTCATTTACAACTGTACAATAAGTAAATATGGTAAGGGTGGTAAATGGCGTGGATGGCTTGAATGAAGATCATCCAGTGATGATCTCCATTTGTCAACAAGGTGATCGGCGGGGCCCAAACGCCTCAGTCGCCTTCGGGGATTGGAAGGAAGTATGGCTGAAGACAAGTTAGCTGCTAATGGATTATTAGGATGTGTTGATAAGTTTTTGTGAAATCTATTGTAACGTGTTTTAGTAAGTTCGAATATAAAAGGAATTTTGAGATTTTTATGTATAGTTAGGGCCATAGAATGGAGCGTTACAATGCGGCGGAGAATTTTAGATTGAAGTGTTTTTTAACCGGTTGATATTAGATCGTTTGGCTGATCCGTAAAGTTCAAGTCCGTAAGTCCATATAGATGCTAGGAGGGATAGATAGCCCTCCTAGCACCTATATGGAATAATATTCCTGACTTGTGACTTGACTTGCGCCACTCTTTTTGCTAGATGATCTACTTCTTCATTCTTCATATGTCGTGCCTCCTGCGTGTGTTTTGATCCACTCTTATGTCTTTTACTGTGAAGTGTTAGTTTTGATCGGTAATCAAGTAGTCTGGCTAGAAGCTTATATCTTTTGTTTAATTCTATTCGTTTAAGTAGTGTATAAGAATTCCAGGTGAATCTCTTGTCGAGGTATATACTCCCAGGTACCGCACAAGGTCAGCTGAAGGAATAGGAGAATTATATAAGTAGACAGGGGCAAGAGTTTTTCGTTTCAAAGTAAAGACTGTGTATTTTGACACCATTGATGACCAGTTGTCAGGACATAGCTTATGAAAAGTGCTCTGTATCTTTCCAGCATTGAACAGCAGTGACATACTCGTAAGAAGTGTGTAAAATCTTTAATTCCTTCATTGCAGGGGCATTTTGGAGGCCCTATTATATTACACTTATTTAAATACTGTCGGCATGGGCCATGTCCAGACAATATCTGAGTCAGTAGGAAATCCGTTTCAAATTCTATTTTCCTTCTTCTTTACTTTTTCGGTTTATTTCCATCTCATTTCCCAATCAGTTTCACTTTCGGCCTTTAATATACTTTTTGATATATAAGTTTTTGGATATTTAGTAAAGGAATAATATTCCTGACTTGTGACTTGCGCTGCTCTTTTTGCTAGATGATCTACTTCTTCATACTTCATATGTCGTGCCTCCTGCGTGTGTTTTGATCCACTCTATGTTAACTATCTGGCCGCCTTTTTCTTCTACTTGAGTGATCCATCCGCAAATGTCTTCTATTAGTGGTGAGGTTAAATGGTTATTGCAAAAGTAATTGCTGTTTCTACCATGAATTTTAAATCATTATAACTAGGCTTAAACATACCTTTATTATCTATAATTTTCTCCATCGTAGAATGCATCATTATTTTGGTTCTGACCGGTTTCGGATTCTTATCCATTGTCAGAGTAAAGTTTTAAACAAATTCGTGTAGAGAGATGACTTCAACTAGAGTTTATATCAAGCATCACACTGGACTGTCATAGATTTCGGTGAAAACTCATTTCAAAAATCTATCGTATCACATTTCGTACTCTTTTATAGCAATTATAAAAAAAGTATTAGAATTTTGATTTGTTTATTGGAATTGAAAATTTTTACACGAAAAGTCCTTAATATGTATAAAAAAATATATTATACAATATAGAGCTTTCGACCTAAAGAGCCAGGTCATTTTCAAGATACCAAACACTTGTCATTTAATTTTAACCATCTTATTTTGAAAAAAAAATATATAAATATAATTCAGTTCAGTGTGCTCTCCCTTTCGATTGACCAATCTTAATTTTTTTTTTTTTTTGCTTCGGCTATTTGGCCATTCTACGTCGCGCAGCCCAGTATAAATAGGTTATGCTGGCGACTGATGTTGTTCGTTTAGTTGGATATCCAGAAGGCACGTAAGAACAATCTAGGAACAATTTCACCCCCCTCCCCCAGAAATCTTGATAGAAACCTCCATTTGGCCAAAGAATTATCTCCAAAGGGAGTATCAAACATGATACACCTGAAACTCTGGGTTTTAATTTAAGCTATTGTCCCAAAAACACAAAGATCCATCCAAATGATAATAAAGATGACGAACATGCTGAAAGAATATATAAAGAGAAACAAGAAATTTGCGAAAAATGTACACTGCCTTCTATGAACAGCTATTCCTTGAAAAGTTTGACAAGAAGGTAATCTCCATATACGGCCTACGGTTTAGTGTCAGGGGGATAGTACAAAACTCAAGAGAATTTTCTTTGAAGAGGTTAGAATCGACCAAAAAAAGCCTTACAATCTTAGGAGAATCTGCAATTATTGATTCAATAGAGATAATAATTTACCATATTTACGGAGTATCGCTATAAAAAATAATAAATTTTAAATAAATATAAAAAAGTTGTAATCATAAATGATTTAAAAAATTACGATTACTAATGCACTTACTAATATTTTATTATTACTTTACTATTGTAATTTTTTTGGTGACGTTATTTTATATAAGTATATATATATTTTCTACTTCATTTATCTAAAAATTGCTCTAAAGATTAACTGGTACGCTATATGTCATAGCGACTCAAAAAACTTGAAATGCCCCACTTTTTGTGTTTTTTTTTGTCCACATTAAAATGTTTCTCTCCTATTATCATCTCTATGTATCATCAAAATCAAACAACTGAAAGTTACAGCGACTAACATTGTTGACGAAGCGAGATGATGGAGTCTTTACGAAAACCATTCAAGCAAAAAATGATGTTTCATAATAAGATTTCTCCCATGGAATAAAATATTAATAATAAATATAAGCCCTAATATATTAATAATCGGACAAACATATTACTAGACACGCACAGTACACATTCATATATACCTATACATTGAACTGCATATATATAAGATTGAACTGCTGAGGATTATAGTCATGAGATATGAAAAGGGATTAGATAAGATTATACAACGGAAGTTACTATAATTTTCCTGAGAAAGTAAAAGTATAGTATACCTACTAGAAATTATCCCCTAGATTTAGATTGTTGTAGGGGATTATTGCACTGCGATCTGAAAGATCTATTGTGCCCCCAGAGCTTCTCCAATGCCCAGCCGGCCTCCAAGCAGCATTTTCTAGCTACTGACAATACTGCCCATCACCCGACAGTGAGTTGTAGAGGCTCCTAGGAAGAAAAAATCTAAGGATAGCATGCTGGATTCGAATCCGGGACCTCCGCGTTGCTAGTCCAGCGCGCTACCACTGAGAAATTACCCCCCAACAAAACAGAAAAACTATCAAAAAAATCTTAGAATTTAACAAAACATAATTTGTTCCCTACAGTTTTGGACTAAAGCATTTTTATGTTAAGATGATATATTACTAAAAAAGGGAACTTTATTAATTGATATCGATGACTTAGTAGCCATGCAGAGTTAGTACCCCATGTTTAAAGAAATATGTTGTAAACCAATAAGTAACCTCTGTCGTAAGCCAGAGTGTAATTTGTTAATTGCTCTAAAAGTGTATTTCATTCCAAACAGTGTGTCAGTTAAAAAATTAAAAAACATAAAATAATAAATGTTATAAAAATTATTAAAATTATTTAAAAATAAAAATGTATTTAACTCAAATGGACTGATAATAAAAGTGAAAAGTACGATGTCCACAGCCACTGAACATAGAAAATGGATACAGATAGGATAACTGGAAATTGTGGTATAGGAAATTTATTATGAAACAAGATCGGGAAGTAGCAGCTCTCTTCCTACATTATTTGGACGAAGATTCTGGGGCGATTATATCTCTCACAATGATCAAATAGAAACAATAAAAAATAGACAGGTTGATGGAAATGTTTGATAATTATTTTACCCCCCCAAAAAAAAATTAAAAAAAATAAATAATTTTTTCTCCAGAAAACAGAAAGTGGCGGTAAGCATTAAAATATGTGACCCATTTGAAAAAATTAAGTCTTTCACGCGAACTAGTTGAATTGAGAGAAAGCTTTATAAAAGATATTCTCACATGCGGATTACACTCAGACCACTTTTATATTAAAGGGCAA
The DNA here is from genome assembly GCA_011037195.1 of Triatoma infestans. Lineage (NCBI taxonomy): Eukaryota > Metazoa > Arthropoda > Insecta > Hemiptera > Reduviidae > Triatoma > Triatoma infestans. The sequence goes on along the minus strand of JAAEAF010002107.1, from coordinate 9,476 downwards.
TTATTAGAAATAGCAGTAAAACTTGACAAAACACTTGACAAGTCTAAGAAGCAGACATAACAACTTAAAGAGAATAAATAATTAATTGGAAGTTTAGATAAAAAAAAAAACACTGTATGAACAGAATGAGGCCAGGACAAAAAGGGAACAGACGCAACAGAATAATGAGACGAAATTGCCCAGCTTCCCGAAATAAAGATAATTATTTGGAGTGACCAAGTCAGTACGAACAGTAGGGAAAATTCCATTGTTTCTTGTAAGGAGGAAACACTCTCTCTTCTCAATAGTCAGTCCTAGTAGGGATTGTGAGCTTGAGAAGAGAGAGAAGTTTTCTGTGTTTTGAGGCGCTCTTCGTTGAGGGTTATAAAGTTTCCCATAATATCGAACACTCTTATTAACCGTTCATACAAGAGGATCGCTGTCATTTCTCTTCTCAACTTAAGTGGTTCGATGTTAGTTTGGAGCTCCATCGCTGTTTTTAAGATTGATTTCGCTGCGCCAGTAATAGTCCTAAGTGCCTTGTTTTACACCCGTTCTAGTGGCCTGACTATCCGAGCATATACAAACCCCTTTCAAATTAAGGTATGTACTCGTTCATTAGAGGCAACAAAGAATAGAATAAACCTCAATCTAAAAAACATGTGTTCCTTTCACCAATGATAATGCTAAGTAATATCACGTTTCAAAATAGACTGGAGCTCCAAACTTACCGTCATACTGGAACCATCCGTGTATCATACCAGACGGACCCAGCGTTAACCAGTCTTCTCTAGAAGACAACTAAACACTGTAAGAATGATCAAAAACGACAGTCTTTAACTTCTTATCAGAAGGAAAACTTTTAGTGGAAACTCTGAGAAGAATCTTGCAATGCATGGTAGAGACTGTATCGCTTACACAGCCAAAATCCTGCCTGCTTAATTCTTTAACAGATGTTCATCTTTTTCACCTTCACAGAGAGAGATGGGAATCCCAACAAGGTCTCCATAGCAACAGTATGCGTGGTCGGCATCGCACCGATAACCGCTAGACAAGCTAAGCGTTGAATATCCTAAAAGCCAAACAGTCCAACGGATCTAACTTAATGCGAAGCCACTACACCATATTCGCACATAACAACCTAGTTTTAATAACCATAGAATAAATTCAAAACATATATCCCAACATACAATTCTTCGACATTGCCAAATAGAAATAATTGGCTTTTGATACTGTCTTTTCAACATTTTTCTTTAACATACTGTAACAGCAACCAAAGAGAGTAAAGAGCAAAACCCAAAACCACTCTGTCGGACTGGAGTGGGAGAAAGTGTATAAATATAGCGACGGACAGTCCATAAAAACAGTTGAATTCAGTTCAATTCATCCAATTACTACGTGTCAGTTTCATACCACTCTACCTTAAAACATTTCTCTATTGTAAAGTCTAGGCAGTCTGTATCACTTAATTAACATATTAGTTAACCATTGTTAACCAAATCTTCTTGTTATATCATCAACCAGATCTAAATTCACTCCACCTGACACATCCATTATAATACTATCGAAAACTACTCCAAGGATCTTCACTGGTTTACTAATTTGGATAGAAGTTCCTAACAACCTAAAAGAAACGAATATGTGAATGGGTCCGCAATGCTGGATATCATCTGGTATTGTATACATCCATAGCATGCATATTTATTTTGTTTCTGACTGGTTTCAAATTTTCATCCAATCTTCATGCTACGGCGGATAAAATACTAGAACCTAAAAATTTTTGATTCCTACATCATTCCTCCTATGAATAAAATTACCTAGATCTTATTAGGATTAATTAGCAGACCTATATCCTATGTCCAATGTATATACCATGTTAAGGGAGAAACCTTGCCTTAAGTTTGAAATAGTACCAAAGATTGCCCCAACAATAATCATCGGCAGATGTGGTGATAATAATATATAAACGGAACACCAAGTTTGAGCTTCTGGCAATTTTTCGTTTTTGAGATATTTTGGTTGTTCACACACAAACACACAATAAATATATAGACCCATGCTAAAAACATTTCTTTCGCACACACTCATGATATCCCAAAACATATATTTCGAAAATCTTAATTACTTACTTCCTCTTAATAGACTAAGATAAAGACAAAAAAAAAAAGTTCTAAACACCGAACATTAAGAGAAAAAGAGCTTTTGATAATATTTCAATGTAAATTAATAACAGAGACAAGTAACTTTCGAAACAAACAGTAGTCAAAAATCAGTCAAAATGTAAACCATTAGAGCCAAGTATCTAAATAAAGAATTCCTACACCTGTCCTATGAAAAATGTGCCAAACTTACACAAAATATCTGATAAAAAATAAATATTTATATATATTTTGTTGATTCTTAGAAAGGTAACAGGCTAAATATAGAAAATACAACGATAAAAAAAAAAGAGATATAAAAAGACATTTCGTCATAAAACAGTAACTTTTACTGTTAAATTTATCTATTATTACGATGTTTATAAAATTAAAAAAAAAAAAAATCTTTATTTTCAATATTTTAAACGTATAATATATTTATTTACTATAAATTCAAGATAAACAATAAACTTTAAAGGACTTTACGCACAAAAAAATCGGATGTGAAACTCATTTCCTTCAAACTTGGAATTTTAATTAAATGTTTACTTGATCCCTGCATATCATATAAATATAGGTGCTGGGGGATTATATTTGATGGTTTTTAGGGGGGTATAGCGAATTATCTGAATATTACCCGTCATATTGTAGGATCACTGTCACTCACCAGCAAAATTTGTAATATAAATTACTGACAGATTAACTGTTGAAGCCGTTTAAGAAAAATTTCCGCTAACCTTAAAAAAAGCTATTATTCTTATTTACTTTTTGTGGTTGGTTCTGCAGAGCTGGAAAGCATCAGAGATATTTTCCGTGATAGCCTGTTTCTTTTTGTGGTAATCGACCAGTTTCGGGATCAATCAGGATGTTTTTGTCAAAACCGTGTGAGTACACAGATTGCACAGAGCAAATTTAGTTGTTGCACTCTGTGCTTTATAATTTGCTCTGTGCAAGTCTATGTTATTACACTGTTTTGACCAAAAACAACGTGACGATTGGCGAACGCCCGAAACCGGTCGATGACCACAAAAAGAAGCAGGCTATCATGGAAAATATCTATGATGAGTCTTATTTACCATTTAACTAATTTTCTACAATCTTGGATTCCAACATTTATATTTTTTTAATGGATTTAAATATTATGTAAATCATGTTATCACATGGCAACCTCCACGCAATTTTTTGTGATCTGCAACGCCTTCCAATAAAATGGAAATTAATCGCAAACTTTTCGAGTCTAATTATTCATATTTTCTTTTCGGCACAACATGTCGTAAATTTCTGTACTATATGTGCTTGCTAGTAAGCTACAGTATACAAATTGTAATCCAAAATATATTTCGATGAAAACATTGTATATGATTTAATTTTCTTGCTTCATGAAAGAACAGTTTATAAAACATTATTGAAGTAAAATGTAATTATTCCCATTCTACTGATTCGAATTGAAATGTTTAATTAGTCGCTCCAATGTCTGCCCTGTCTGTTACCAACTAATAAGACGAAATTAAAAACGAATTACTATTAAAAAAACCCTATGGTATAACAGCCCATGAAGTGCTAGGCTTGCCAGCACGCCGCGCTTTCCACGTCGTTTAGTTCCGGCCTTCGCTACCTAGGGCGCTACTAACTGTAGCTTCCCACTAATATCACGATGTTGGGTCAACACTGGTTTTGTCCTCACGGGAATCGAACCGTGAATTCTCGCACGAAAGGCGAGTGCAATAGCCCCTAGACCAACGCATGAGAACGACGAATTACTATAACAACAAAATAAAATTTTAAGCATCGCAATTATCGCCCCATGGTTGATAAGGAATATTCAGATACACAAGGAATATTCAGAACTTCAAATTCAAACCGTAACAAACTTTATTAAACACTACAACAATAAACTTACGTACCACACTTCCATACGTAACTGGACCACTCACTATAATATTGGACATAAAATGTAAAATCGAAATCTGCAATCAAGACTTTATCAGGACAGACTAGTTGTTCACTCATTTACCATTTAACTAAATTAAAAAACTTACTAGCATAACCCTATGTTAGGTAATAATAAAATAACTTGTAAGCAATTGTAAAAGCAAAAAATGCTTGTACAATAAAGATTTGTTTGTTATTAGTTGCCTAATTGTTTTAATTATCATATATTCCGAAATCTACACGCGTTGGTCTAGTGACTAATACACTCGCCTTTGGTGAGAAAATTCAGTGTTCGATTCCAGTAAGAGTAAAGTCGGTGTTGACAGAGCATCGTGAAAAAAAAAAAATGTGAAACTATATAACTTTAGTTTTCCTGGCAACGTGGGGGAACCTAAGTAGCGAAGGCCAAGAACTAAAGGGCGAAGGAACCGCGGCGTGCTTATCATATGCCTCCTAATAAAAATTGCCGCTGGTAAGCTTTGACTGTTCATTGACTGCTGCGCCAGGATTACTTTCTAAATCTTCAAAATACTTATATCAAAATATCTAAGATATTTAGGATCATTTGGACATGTTATACGGCTCGCGTAAATTTTACCGCTCATCAACATAACTTCATCATAACTTACATGATTACACCTGATGTAAAAGATAGAACCACAGACTGTGGAGCATTACTCCAGATTTTTGAGGAACCAACCATACTTTATCATATTTTCATTATCAATACAATTCGGACGGGCTAATTAAATCACGCCTTTCAGGACCAAGGTTTGTTTTACATAACTATTAAGATTTTCAAAATCAAAACGTGATTTTGGAAATTAAATTTGAAATTAATATCATAAAAATGATATAATTATTCTAATCAACACGTATTTACTATCTTGGTTTTTTTTTTTTAATGATAACGTTGTTTTACACTAGAACTGCATAATCAAAATCATCAAAACACCTAACAGGACACTTTTACTAATGAACAGTGAAACCTTAAAGATAAACTAATCCATTACTAGACACATTCCTCAACATGCACTAAAATATATACTATACAGGGTGTCTCAACTAATGTGCACATCCCATTTATCTCCTGCCTGTTTGAAGATGGAAAGAAATTTTAAATGGTATCCCTCTTATTTTGTTGCTTAGTTTCAGAATGTGTGCCCAAATCTGTGCTAACTTAATTTTTTCAAATGGAAACCTCAACTTTTTTTCTCTCTCTCTCTCTGAAAGTAGTTTTTTTTTTTACATAAAAAACATGAAAATCGGACTGGAAATATGATTTTCTTAAAGTAGGATTAAATTCGTACTGACTGTTTTGCTTTTTTTTTTAATTTAAGGTGCGTCAACATCTATGATCATTAGCGCACCGGCCTCCGGACAGTGTTTTCTCGCTACAGACAACACTGTCCATCACCGAACAGTGAGCTGTAGAGGCTCTTAGGAAGAAAATATCTAAGGCTAGCACTGAACTCGAACCCGGGACCTCCGAGTGGAAAAAAAATAAAAGTTGAGGTTTCCATTTGAAAAAATAAAGTTAGCACAGATTTGGGCACATATTCTGAAAGTACGCAACAATATTAATATTTTATTGGTTTTTGTTCTTAAATCTCGATTTCTACCTTTGCTCAGTTCTTCTCGGCTAGCGATCGGTGTCAAAAAATCATGCAAAGGGATAAGATCCGGGAAGCGAGGAGGCTACTGCAAAGGTGAGCGATAAACGGATCCATCGATTAGTGAATACTCTATCGAGAATGTTCCAACAGCGTTTGTGTTAAGAGGCAGGTCATCATCCATCGTGTTGGAACCAAATTCGTGGCCGAGTTAACATTAACAAAAGAATATCCTCCCATGGTTCGGATAATACACTGCGAAGAAACTCCAAATACCGATCACTATTAAGGTTGTCTTCGTAGATTGACGGCCCAATAAGCACGTCACCAATTAACCCAAACCAAACATTAATAGAAAAAATATCTGATGATGACTGGAATAAATAACGTTTGGATTCTCCTTATAGCCCACTTCGAAAATTCCACCTGTTCAATAATCAATATTGATAAATTTTGCCTAGTCTGACCACAAATTGATAAAAAAAATCAAGTATATCTGCCAGAAGCAAGTCAATCATTGCCAGGAAATTTGAACGCCCAGCTTCATCACCTCTGCGAAAACCATGTACCACATGAGGAAATATGGCTGAAAATATATTCCTGTGGAACGCTTGCTATTGCAGTTTTTGAAATTCTCTGGAGAAAGCTCTGTTCCCCTGGTAGAGAGAACTATTTGGATTTTCTGGAAAATACAAGAGAATGCTCAATTATTATTGAAATTCCTTGTGGGCCTACCATTTACCGGGACGCTGCGCGAACAACTGAACCTGTCTCCGTAAAATACTTCGAACGCGCATAACTGTAAAACGACATAGAGGAATTCGTTGGGGAGCTTGCATTGTAAACACGAGCAGCTCGTTCATAATTTCAGCTACAGTTGTTAAAAATTTTGAATAACTGCGACATTTCTTGTGGGGAGAATCCTTGCCGCAGCATACTGAAAAGTTAACAGAGACATAGTACTTACTAATTTATTTCATTCAATGCTTTTCTTTATGAACATTAATTGCTTACTTGACAAGTAAAACCAGAATATGTTCAAAGTTCAAACAAAAATAAAAATTAAAAAACATAAACCAATCAAAATTAAAAAAAATCTGGTGTATGGAACACTCACACAACTTCCTCTTACTTCAGTTTTCAAAATTGTGATCGACAAATTTTAAAGTTAGTACACCAAATTTAATGAAATTTGTCGGTGTTATTATGGAGCAAATAGCAAAAACTGAACAAACTGTTCAGTAAAAACGCACTTCCGGTTTACTAATTTTCTTGAAACTCGGAATATGGCATATATTTATTTATAATTAATTATTTTTAGATGGCAGAATTGTATAAATCAACTACGATAGCACTTTAGAAAAAGTATAACCCTATCCCTTCCCCAAAAGCCCCCTTAAATGACATTACCAGGAGAAATGTTTCAAATAAAAGTTGTAGCTCTTAATATGGGTAACCGATATACCAAGTTTGAAAAAAATCGTTGGAGCCATTTTTGAGTAAATCGCAGAAAAGTGAAAAAAACCATACAGTAAAGTATCGGATCCCATGGTGAGGCCTAAACGGAATATCAAGTTTGACCTTTCTACGATTTTTCGTTTTTGAGCTAAGCTGTTCACATAGATATACACACACACATTATTCAGTAAAAACACTTTTTTGAATACTCTATCGAGAATGTTCCAACAGCGTTTGTGTTAAGAGGCAGGTCATCACCCATCGTGTTGGAACCAAATTCGTGGCCGAGTTAACAAAAGAATATCCTCCCATGGTGACCACAAATCGGGTATTTCCGGTGAAAACTCGTTATCGAAAATTTGACACGATTACAATACTTCCTCTTAGTAGGAATAAGAGAAAATAAAAAGGAAAGAGGAAGGAAAAAGGACTTTAACAAGTAAGCATAACGTCAGTACGAATTTGTTCCTACTTTAAGAAAACAATATCACCGGAACTACTTGTCAGATTTTCATCTTTTAGGGGAAGGAAGAGATTAGCTCGTGGTTAGCGCGTTGGACTCCCACGCGGAGGTCCCGGGTTCGAGTCCAGTTCTACCCTTAGATTTTTTCTTCCTAGGAGACTCCACAGCTCACTGTTCGGTGATGGATAATGTTGTTTGTAGCGAGAGAACACTATCCGGAGTTTGGCAGTGCACTGGAAGGCTCCGGGACCAATCACCAGAGATGCTGACGCGCCTTAAATTAAAAAAAAAAAAAAATGTTTTTGGGCTCATTTTTCATGCAAAAAACTACTTTCAGAGTAAAAAACGAAAGTTGGGGTTTCCATTTGAAATAAAAAATTTTAGCACATGGCATATTGCGATTGCACACAGTTGTGCGCATATCATATTCTCAATCTACGTAAAAAATAAGGGGAGTTACCGTTTACAATTTCTTTCCATCTTCAAAGAGAAAAGAGTTAAATGGGATGTGCACATTAGTTGGGACACCCTGTATAAGTCAGTAAGTAATTGGAACATATGTCCAGTCCAATCCTCTAGAGCAATTATCGCAATCAGGAAACAGTGATCCTATCCGATAATAAGGTAAATACAATTAAGAGTTCATATGTTTTAGTTTTTAAATGATTTAGAAATGCCTCGAAATTCGATAATTCAATAATCGAATTCAATAATCTGGGCAGAGATAATAAAGTTTAGGGGCCACTGCGCGTTGGAGAGAAGGATAAGTCTAATTGAACGAAGAAAGATGCTACGGCAACGCCCTTCATAATACCAGAACATTTTTGGAATAAGCTACTGTCTCTCCAAGAAAGGCACAGAAATGAAGCTGAGAGAACACTGTTTTGGATAATTCTCCTAGGGTTGATGCAAGGTAAGATGGATCATCTGTGCAGCTACGATAGGAAAAGATCTGAAGCATACACCAGTGCGAGTAAAAAAAATAAGGTGCGAATGCTAACAGGGTTCTCGGGAGCATTGTAAACTCAGAGTGGAGAAAGTGGTCCCAATAGGCAAACGCCTGCAGGTTCTTTGAGAAATGTTGCAAATTCTAATTCATTGCGGCGCTACCATACAGAGGATTCGAAGCCTAGTCACATAACATGAGTTGAAGTAGATGTCTTCCCTAGAACCTTCGCAGATTATGTAATTTCTGAAAGAAATAGACCTGGCTTTAGGCTGAGAATGTATTTATCTTGGCACCAGTGGATTTTCAGATCGCAGTGTACAATATATACAAATGAGTCGTTTTTATTTTTGTTCAGTCTGAATCCAAATTTATTCATTATCCATTACTTTTGTGGCTGACTGAATTATTTGGAAACATCATTTAAGAATTATTTAATTCCTCTTTGTTATTAAAATCTAACTATTCCATGAATTAATGTAACAGCTTTAATTTTTGAAGTAGATATAATTTTAAATAAATAACCACAAAATGTAATAAATATATGATATAGGGAAAAAGTCACTATTAAACACGTATTTTGTTTTAATAAAAACATTACTACATCAGTGAAAATGTTGATGTAGGTCTATTTTAAACTGTAGTGAGGAGATGGTATTTACAGAAAAAGATTGGTGAATTAATGATAGAAAAAAAGAAGTTGATATAAGCAGCGAAGTTAATCCGCCCCCAAAAAAGGCTTTTGAATTACTTGGTTTATCAGAAGTAATTTTCTAAGCTTCATATATATTTTACTTCTTAACTCATATGTTAATTTCAATTGAAAAAAAGAACAATCTTATCAAAGCTTTAATGACACTAGTGACTTTGTAACAGTCCTCAGCATCAATGATAAGAATAATTTATTACTTTTAAATAATCTTATCAATATCTAAAGAATACTTGAT